>JANQDE010000002.1:1059906-1083368 GCA_037157785.1 Cephalotes varians | reverse complement strand
AGCCTTGCATTTTCTGTTTGAACACGCGTTAGTATTGCGCTATAAATGTTGCCGCGATATTCTGGTGTGCCATTGGTTATCAATAGCGGTGCGGTCTTGATGATTGTAAATTGAATCGCGAATAACATAAAAGAAATTATAAATATGTATCGGCTATCAAAAATGTTGAAGAGAGCTAACAAAAAACCGCGATGTTGCAACATTATTATATTTATTTTTGATAACGATGACTCGTGCATATTTGCGCATAAAGTATCTATTAGAAATTGCTAGGTAAGATTAGCTTCGTGTATGTGACATGTTGTTACAATTGTACTGTAATTAAATATAATCTGCTGTAAAACAGGCAAATTTCATATTTGTTTCGACGTCTTCAAAGTCGCGAATATCTTAACTAATTGATTGCGAAAATACATGGAGAATATGGAACATGAAAGAAAGTGAAAGATTAATATAAGATTATTAATAACACATTTCGAAACATAAATGAAAAATATATCATTATGGAAAATCGAGAATCATCAAATCTGAAAGTAAATTTTAATATATGTTAGACGCTACATGATATATCAATACTTTACTAAAATAAGTTCAGAGAGAAATGAATTATTGATACTTATGATCTCTTCTCTCTCTCTCTCTCTCTCTCTCTCTCTCTCTCTCTCTCTCCTCTTTTGTATCTTCAAAATCGTGTTCGTTATTAGTGACCGTTATATATCGGATTTTTCCAGTAACTGTCGCGCAACTTTACGTTAAATTTTCGTGAAATTTACTTGCCGATAAATAAAAACGTTTTATCTGTCACATCACTGACATCGCAATTCTTAAAGCAAGCATATGGATTTAATTGACAGGCGGAATATCGGAGCAGGTTAATTACAACGTGCTGTTTAACGGTATATTTCACAAGTATTCATACGAAATCGTCTGTTTCGATAACCGTCGACGAATCGTTACGTACACCGAGGACAGTTAATGAGGAAAAATTAAATCACTGCGTTTCTCTGACAATATTGACGAATAACGCGAGCTACTGATATCCATTAAGACCGATGGTCACTTGCCTAAGTCCCAACATTGGAACTATTTGTATCGTTGACTAATAGTAAGAAGAAAAAAAAACAATCTGTCATTTCGCAAAGGCAAAATGAGAAGAAATTAAAAAGAATTTAACATGCTCGTGATTGACGAATGTACAGCTGTCAGTATGCCGCGTAATTTATAAGTTACTCATTCATTAAGATAATTTGTACGTTTGAAATGTTTTGTCAAACATCACTATCAAGTGGCGAATCTTGAGCATATCTCAAAAATAGAATTGTTTTGTCAGGTACGTAAATAATGTCCGTTAGTGGCGAATCTTCCACCGCAAAATCTTTCGGCACCTCGTCCGTAATTGCTCGTTGGTCAGATTCTCGGCCACTTGGCCGATTCTAGGGTCAAACGCCGAAGGTGTGAGGGTGGTTAACGTCGAAGTTTCCCTAGTGCGGTACTTGGTGTTTGGAGGATAGTTTAGCGATTTGGGGATGGCGCGGCCGACTTGCGGCAAAGTGGCCGACATAGAAGGGGGTTGTCGCTAGCTGATAAACGATAAAGCCCCACTGAAATGTGCCGATGTTAACGACTGACCACAGGAAATGCAAACGATTGTCGCATCCTTTGATTAGCGGAAAGTCAACTACGGGATGAAAAAGAAAGGAATCAGACAGATGTCAATGAACGACAACTTTCCGTAAAAAATTCGATATTTTACCGGATGTTTCAATAATTTATCATGTCTTATAAATCAGTTCAATAAAAGAACTCGATATATTTCCTGTGTATTGTTTATTAAAAAATAAAACATTAAGTTTCAGAAGTTTTTTTATAAAAAAAAAGCAAAGTATACAGTGTTTGTTTTAAATATTATCTAGCTTTTCCAATTCTTTATTAGATTATAATTATTTACTATTACTTGGAAATAAGTAATAATATTATAAAATGCAAATTAACGCATTAATATTATCATTAATAAAAGCAAATATAAATGTTAAATGTAAATGTTAAGATTTTCTAACATCATAATTAATTCAATATTACTTGGAAGGCACAATGCAGTGCATTTTATCAGTTATTCTCTTTTAGCATGTAATAATGTTAAGGAACCATAATCGAACGTTGGCAACCCTCGCTCGTTATTACCCAACTACCGGTTTCCTATAAAATACACCCGCTTAATAACGCGCGAACTAGTACCGCACCGTCCTTCACCACGAGATTATGACCCGCGCGGCTCGGGACTATTAATGGCGCATAGTTTCATAATTATGTCTATTGATTAGGCTACGAGCTAATGACGCAGGCACGCCGTTCATCTAACCTAGGCAAACCGAAATTTCTTCAGGTTGATCAGCCTTAAATATCAGATATCGAGAAAATTTTGCAATTTCACATTTTAATTGAAAAAAATGGAAATAAAATATATATAATTTAGAAAAAAAGAGAGAAGAAGAAGAGAAGAAGAAAGAATAAAAAAAAGCACGAATTAAGTGAAACTTAATATAAAAGTCAGAAGTTTATTGGAAATAAGATACCACAATATCTAAATTGTGTTAAGGATGTTTTTCGATCATTTTAATAAGATTATTACAAAATTATTCATACCATAAAGTAACGTCTGAATAAGTATAATGCACCATAAAACGTTTCCGACCAAAGTGTAAATCGTGAAAGCGAATTAATTTCTCTTACTGCGACGGTAGTTGAGCAGTGTGAATCGTACTTTTAATTTGATGCGGTTTCTAAATCAAGCAAATTTGCAAATGACTTGCCATTTTAGAGGCGTTAGATCAGAGCCATAACTAATAACAAAAGACGAATGATTGTAATAGTAAATACGCTAGGTTCTTTTCGACAAGAATCTCTGAGAATAGTTTCTTTCATAATAATTCCATAAAGCATTCATATGACAAAACGTGCAATGAAATAAAGTACGTTGCTCCGTCTAGCAACACGCAGAAGATTGCAGCGCAATTTTCTGACTCGCGCGTTATCGGCGACAATCGAGTGAGTCTCTCAGCTCGTTAGCATGGTACATTTCTCGACATCATCATATTGACTTTCATATTGACGCTGATTCGTCATTATTGCACAGCATAAAAAACTCGCGTCAAACATAATATTTCCATGAATTATTTCCCCCGTCAATAGAATTTTATAATTACTTCAAAATATTTCTTATTACAAAAAAACTTTGTCGAAAAACCATTTGTTTTATTGTTTATTTTATTGCACATAAGCATGATTTTTGAAAAATTTTTTTCGAAATTTTATAAATTACATTGAAAATTGAATCATCACAATCCGAATGTTTCTCAAATGTAAATATTTATAAAATAGCGATAATAATTTGTCGCGTCATAAACGTAGAATTAATATCAAATAACAATTTTTATACCACATTCAAATCTAGCTAGTCATGCAGCATTTTGCAAATTAGGTCGTCCTGAATCCATCTTGTTTCTATAAAACAAATCTGTAAAAAAAATCATTGCAACAATGTCTGCAATTTCGACGCGAAATAGCAACTCTCAAGACCATGATTGAAAAAAACACTACATTCAATTCTAGTGATCAAACTTTCTGTTCACCGAACGGAAATTGCATTGACATATGTGAATGTGTATGTAGCGAATATAACTTCCTTTAGATAAGCATGCATGAATGCTGGCAAATATACATTGACATACGGAGTATAAAGGCTTTTACACAAAAACAAGTTTTCGCATGTCCGAATCTGCATTTCAC
Source organism: Cephalotes varians (assembly GCA_037157785.1). Classification (NCBI taxonomy): domain Eukaryota; kingdom Metazoa; phylum Arthropoda; class Insecta; order Hymenoptera; family Formicidae; genus Cephalotes; species Cephalotes varians. The sequence continues at coordinate 1,079,582 of JANQDE010000002.1, read as the reverse complement.
GCTTAACAAATTTTATTTTTATTAATTTTTATATATGCCTTTTAATATCAAATTTACTTTTAAACGCAGCTTACAATGGCATTTCAGTTTGAGAACATAAATACCGAAGGAAAAATAATTTCGATTGGCGATTATTGCTGCTGTAGATTTCATAAATAAAAGATATGCTACACTCGACCGCGAGTGTCAATCGCAAGCGCGATAGGAAAAAGAAATACAATTCCTAAGTATCAGTTCCGGTCCGGTCCAGCAGCATCCGTGCGCGTGGAACGAGACCTCGGAGCGTACTCCCAATTAGGAGCGTGTCGGCCGTGAATGGACAAAAGTTTTGCCGTGGCTAACCTTCTCCTCCCTTCGCTACAACCCCCACCGCAACGACGGGGCATCCCCTCCGTTAGAGACGTTTCGCGGCTCCGCGCAACGCGGCGGTAGGGGGAATCCCCGACGAGGTTCCCGAAATCCCCGAGAGACGGCGACACTTATCGAGGCGCGTCGCACGCCGCGACATGAGTCACGCGGACGTGAGCGGGAACGGAAGACCACGCGAGCGAACAAGCACGAGATAGAGAGAGGTAGATGTGCAGTGCGAGTGAATGAAAGAGAAAGAAAGAAAAAGGAAGTTGTATGAACCAAATATCAGAGAACGAAAGAATGTCTCTGGCACGCTTTTTTCCATTTCTAAAGACGATTATACATCACGAAATTCGATGATAGGAATAAATAGATTGAACATATTTAGATGCACTTAGAATGTGGAATATCGAATAGGAATCGTACAATGTACATTTAAGGTATAAGAAGTAAGAAAGTTAATTTATTTTTCCTTACTTCTTTTTACGTCATCGATTAAATCTGTAGTAACAGCTTTAAGATATTTGAATTTCATAAAAATGCAACGTCGGAAGTACTCCATCGAAATTGTTAAATTGTTAAATATGCGATATATTGCGTGTTAAGATTGCAAAGTGTAAATCACGAATGAATGTTTCATGTTGCTTATAGGCTTGACTGCAATGCAATATATTTTGGATTTACGACGTGCAATATCATTAGCGCGGATTATCGTCACTCGTTAAAAATTAATTATAGTAATTGGATATCACTATTAATTAAAAAGAAATTAAAGCAACCAGGTTTAACAGAGCGGCTCGGTTATAAACCTGCTCGGGTATTAATTATGCTTAGTGAACACTCGATTTATTTATTTATCTACATTACTTAGCGTTAATCATGATTTACAGATACGCAAAATATCCAAATCATTTTATAAAGTGAAATATTCAGTTTATTTTTTATTAATAATAATAAATATTAGTAATTAGCGATTACGTAATATGAAATCTAGCGACATATATTTTCAATATCAGATGCTGGTATTTCCAGATGCTGGTATTCCCACTTAAGTATCTAAATTTATATCCTAGATATACGTGTCATTTAATATAATATTGTTATAAAAAAATCCTTTAATCCCTTGTAGTGCAGGATGTTGAAAATATCAGTTGCTTAAAAATTATTGATCTAGAACATCTAGTAATATACAGAAATCAATAAACTATTATTATTACAATAATTGTTTTTAAATATGTTTTATTGATTAAATGTGGATCGCACGAATCGGTCGCGACTTTAAACCTCGATGCATTCAAACAGAGCGCAATGACAGTGGCACGTATAGAAAAGGAGAACGAGAGCAAGAGGGGTCGACGAAGGAATCATTAGCGTGTTATACCGACACCGAGGTACTGTATGGTGCGGCGTGTCGGCCTCGAAATAGAATACAGGGGGCTTATTTCGGATTCGCCGTCTCGTTGGTCTAGTCAGGCCTGGTCTAGTCAGGCCTGGTCTAGACCTACGTACTAGACCGAGGTTCGCCTGTTTTACGAGCTGCAACGAGTAAGCAACGTGGTCGGTTAGGCATTGACTATAAGCGAACGCAGGTGCACGCAGTCACGTATATATTTGCCGTTCGCCTCCTTACCTTATTAAAATACATAATGAACGAACAGAACGGGGGAAAGCGTCCCTTCAGCCGTTCGCTTAACTGTTGCATTTTTCTAATTCTTGATCTCGGTCTCGGCACTAAAATATCGCTTCAGTAACTAAATGCATTTAGAACAATGCGTACAATTTAAATACTTGTCGCTGTCGAAAAATCTCTCATTTCTAAGATATTATTGTATTCATTGTATTAAGAACAATGATGATAGCACAGCAGAGGAGAGAAAGTGCTAATGATTGATCGTAAAAGTAAAAGAAAAAAAATTGATTTTTTATCATAGTTTCTTCTGCCCACGCTGTAACTATATCGAAGACACAACGATCACTAGAAAGATAAAATGATAACGATCTGATGTTGTGAGTAGGGTTACGAGTCATAATGCGTCCAGGCGAGACTATTCCCTTGTAGACATAGACGAGGAATTCCATACGATGAACATGGAGAGCTTGGACAGCGAATATCTCGAATATGGGAAGAAATAAGACGTGCCATCGCAACAATTTTGATCAGTAATATGAAATAATATTCAATCGCGTGAAACAAGACATAAGGCGATAATAATAACAAAAACTTACATGCGACATAACCATCGCCAAACAACTGGTCCACTTGATCGTGGAAGGGGAACGAGGGGTTTCTGTGGGGGATCAGGGAGATTATTAATTTCCGCGGTCGTTATTTCTGAAATCGGTGATTTAGCTGTCGGTGCCGGAGCCGGTGAGCGCGGCTGCCTCGGCCAAACAGTGATTCACCCACACTCTAAAAATATCCAAATACACGCGTCGCGGGAGATACTCGCGCGTCGAGCACCCACTAACTACCGGATGAAATGCCACGCGAGGGAGTACCGCCGCGCTCGCACGATAACGACTCACGTAGGCAGTATTGGCGTTAAATTATTTTCCCGTCGATAGTTTATTCGATTGCCGAGATGATGGACGAGACAACGAAGCGGTCGTATGCATGCACATGAAAATGCACGAAGATTTTATACGTGCCGATAACTGCGTACGTTTATTGCTGTATGATATATTTTCCATGATGATCGCGCTGTAAAATGAAACATTTAGTTTCTTTTTCCTGGGATATCAATTACAAGATTAAGGCAGATGTTAGAGAGCGGTTTTATATAAGGAAAGAATGGTTTTGCTGAAATACGGATTTGAAAATAATTTTGTTTGAACATAATAATTATGTAGAATATTTAATAATGATTATTAAAATATTTTAAACTTTTGCATTGTAATCAACGCTTAAGCTTCTACATAATTATCTTGATGGTACTCTACAAAATATTTTCAGATCTGTAGCTAGCTAAATTTTTAGATCCTTCAGCAAAATTTAGCAGAACTTTCTATTTCCTCATTTATTATTGTATAAATTTTTAGATTCTTTAGGAAAACTGTTCTTTCCGTGTAAATATACAATATTGATCTTCTCGTACTTCTTCGACATTAATAAATTTTATAGACATTTTTTAATAATATTTATACATTTAATTCTATTTAATTCTACTTTGTACCAACGGCGAAGGTAGAAACGATCACGGAACCAAAGTATATTCTCCTCTTCAGAGGCCTGAAAACGTCATTCTCTGTCGATCGACCATAGTAAGACGCCGGTGAAAGTGAGCACAAACGTTCACTTCGCGGGTCACCGATTCTTAGATTTTCTATCGATATATTAATTGCACATTACAATTTAAAAAAGCAAGTACATTTTTTTTTTCGTGTTACTATTATAACGGAATAACACCGTTATTATAAATTGATAATTGATAAAAGACGTCTTATATTCATTTTTTACACGTTCCATAATTCGTTTTACAAAACTTGAAATAAAAACTTTGAAAGTCTGTCGAGAGTAAGGGTTTTCTCACGAATACTTTCAGTATTCGCAAAGCATGCGTGCGTATACCATTACACGAATCATCTGACAACGTCATCGCGAGGTACGAGCAAATATTTGCCGGGCTGTCTTACGGACGTCAATAAGCCATTGACCGTTCCAGCGCATCCCCGTAAACAAGATCTACAGAATATACCGAGAGAGAGGATACTCCTTGTGAAATCTAAGAGCATATTTACAATCCGCGCGTTTCACGTTACACAGGCAGATAACACGTTGCTCCGCTTCATTCCGCGTATTATATCTGCGTTTCGACTAGACAAGACGCGATACCTCTTAATTACCACTACATGACCCACGTGACCTACGACCTAAAGTCCCGAACTCACATCTTGCACGATCGCACCCACGCGCGTACCTCCACGATCGACTCCGAAGAGATTTCTCGAGACGCGTCTCCTATCTGGACACATCGAAACCATAAACTTGAGAGTTAGTCGCGATTCGATACGAGAACTCGTACATGTGCGGTCGAATAATACCTGGGTAGTAATTGCAAATTGGCACTGTAGCTTTCGTGTCCGCCGGCTGCTCATTTCGCGAACTATACCGGGTGTCGCATTCGGGAAAATGTTATTCTTTATATATAACATAAGAAAATCATTTTTTATTTAGAATTTAGATTCTTCTATGTATCTCTAGGTTTTATTTGCCGCGAAAAGTCTTCTAGGAATTTCTTTAGGGAATACGATACAAATCAAAAATATGAATCGCTGTAACTTTCGTAGTTCCGCATGTTGCATACGTTAAGTTTACATCTGAAATTACTGAATCGTTCTTCTGATAATTTAGAAACGTTATGCGAGGCGTCGACGCGTTCGAATGGATCACCCTGTAACGTCGAATGTCCTACGTGTTGGTAGTGTCGCAAGTTGTCTGCGTCGCGTGTGCAACAGATGCGCCAGGCACGCGAGGCGCATACCTCCATGGGACATATGCGGGTCGCGAACTACGAACCTTCGTAGACTCGCGAGACCTGTACACGATAGCAGAAATATTTGACTAACCCACTGGATTCCGAAATTCGAACCGCATGCTCTTTTAGTTTGTAAGTTTAGTTAGTATGTAATGTCACACATATTAATTACTTTCATTATGTTACGAATAATCAACTATGCAAAAGGAAACTTACATTATTTCTACAGAAAGATTATAAAATAAAATAAAATAAAAATAAGATAAAAATAATAAGATGCACGATAATGGATTTTTAGCTAAATTCAAAAGAACACTCGCGCGAATTAGCTGTCACTGATGCAGATTAATCATTGTCATTGCTCGTTGCTCCTTTCAACGGGAAAATAAACTCTTCTTCGTGAAGATGCTCCGAATAAGCGTGTAGAGAGTTTCGAATACCAGTTGCTATTGTGCTGCGCATTCAGGACCTCCGGCGTCGAAAGAATCGCCATGAGAATAGGAACGAAGTATCTTGAATAGCGAAACGAGAATAAGACAACATCGGACAATACAAGATAAACAAAATTTGATGCATTTAGAAATACACAAGCAATGTTTGATCATAATGATTTCTTTTATTAATAACATAATAGATCGCGGTATATAAATATTTATATTTTAATCTTTACAACAAATCATAATCAACAATTTTACATAATTTTTTAATTCGTGACTGCTGTGTTTCGCAGTCTTATGTAATTTTTTCCTGAATTCTCCATCTGAATAATCAACATTTTTTTTCCGCATGGCAGAGGAGTTTCTGATCGACGACGATTCGTTCTCTATTCTTTTTTCCATCTCTCTCTCTCTCTCTCTCTCTCTATTTCTCTCTATTTCTCCCTTGCTCTCTTTGTTCTTTTTTTTTATTCCTCTTTGTCTCTTTCCTCCCTTCCTGCTTCTCCCCGCTTCCGAAAACTATTCAAAGGTCGCTTGGAGCAGTTCCAAAATTCCGAATCGCATGGGACGACATCGTGGCGATTCCTGCAGCGATTCGGGCTTAAGTGAATTCGGAGTGAGCCGTAAAGCGAGGCTAAATAAACTTTGGCCGCAAACGTATCTCGTATTCGGCCGCGTCTGATTTAAGGGAGCAATAACTGTGCGATCATTGCGCCTGGACTAATTTACTTGGTGGATTCGATTTCGCGCCTTGCAAAAGTTTTCGCACCGTGTCTTGTTCAATATCCTAATAACATTCCACACACACAAGGTGGAAATCATCTCAAATCGATTTATTAACTGTGCGAGTAACTAATTTCATACTTGATAACACTTGATCTCGGTTAATTTTATTGTTATCTTATCATCACAAACATTTATGTGAACATTTGAAAGTTGCATTAATGAAGTAAAAAGTTTGAGAAATTTTTCGCAAATCTTTTGTTTTTCTATTATATATAGTTTTTATAATATAATTAATAATTAATACAACATTTTGCTAAATGTTTAAGAATTAATTATTTTTAAGTAAAAAAAAATTCAGTAAAACTTTTTCAATATCCACGAACTTAATCAAATTGTTAAACAAACAAATAATCGTGAAATAAAAAAAGGCGATCCAGCTAATTCAGGACTTAATGGATAAACCGATTGAAATGAGCGACAGAGATTCACATGGAGAGAAACGGCTGACTAATTTCGGCGGTTTATTTACGCACGCGGAATTTACGATCGCCGCGAAAAAAATCCGACGTCTTATTCCTTCTTCTCGACGCCGACGTCACGATGGCAACGACGACGGAGGGCGTCGCAGAAAGGAGGCACCACGTCTGCGTTCTTGCACGCCTTCACATTGTCCGTTTACCGACGCAGGCGCGCGATGCACGCATGAATTTACGTTCGACAATGTGCAATTATTGCAGACGGATAACCGGAGCTGTTTTACATGATTATTAGACGTGCGAAGTGGACGCGGACGAGCGGATGCGAAGGAGAAAGATGGCGACCAGGGGAAGAAGAAAGGGAAAGAAAGAGAGAGAGAGAAAGAAAGGGAGAGAGGGTGCTCGGTGCTGACTCGAGAAGTTCAGCGAGCGAGCAATTACCTGGGAAACATAATTTACAGGAGATTGCCATAACAGACGAATACAAGCGCTCGCGGAACAAGCGAACTTGTTACATGCTATATTTCCACCTCATTTCACTCGTACACCCTTAACCCTTAATTCATTTTTCTAAGTGGTGTATAATTAGCAAGAAACATGGTATTACTCTATATTTTATTTTTTTCACGATTACGTTTAATTAACATACACGACACCATATGTTCATTGAACGCTGTTTCTATCCCTCTATTATTAATTAATTAATTAATCCTGTAATATGCGATATACCTGTGACTCCGTTTGACAAATTTATCAAAATGATAAGGTACTCCTCTTTTTAATCAAGCGGATATTGGAAATTTTTAAATAGTCCTTATATTGATGTTACTAATTTGAATCTAAGCTGAGTATTGATCGCATTCCACTAATCTGAATATTCTATTTTAGAAGTGCCTTAAGTACAAAAAACTAAACAACGATGATAAACATGTTTTACATCTCTTTATTTCTTAGCTAACCGTTTTGTGTGGTGACATAGTGTTTGAACTATGTTAGATTCCGACAATCCGCAGAAGATCACTTCCGTAACGTTGGGCACGTTATGCATTTACCGGCGCGCAGTAAATTGTGTAAAACAACTGGATCTCGCGGAATACGCAATTGCGGGTCCACAATTGAATACCCGAAACAAACGGTTGAACGGAAGAGCATTTGATAAGCAACCGGAAGTTGGTTGCGGGCAAACATCCAGCTTTCCTCTTGCCTCTGATAACACGCCTCTGACAGCTGGCCGACATAGGCTATACGGTCCATTCGTTCTCCACAAAATTGCCGCGGCAATTCGCAAGTATTCGCGATCGACATTTCATAATTAAGCTACATTCGGAACTAAGCGCGCGGTCGAAACGAATGCACATCATTATTGATGTTGACCAATTTAGAAATAAAATTACTTTTCAGATGAAATTACTAATTTATGTACGGTCTAATTTCAAACGATTTATAGAAACATAATTTATTAATTAAAATAAAACGTTTCGTCGAGAGAGAGAGAGAGAGAGAGAGAGAGAGAGAGAGAGAGAGAGAGAGAGAGAGAGAGAGAGAGAGAGAGAGAGAGAGAGAGAGACTCGCATTGTGCTTTGCGGCGTTCGTTGGCATTTGCTAAAAATATATACGTATGTAACGCGGTTTATTGTACTATTAATATAAAGTAGTGTAATATATGATACTAATGTGCTCTGGAAAAATACCATTCAATTGTTTAGTCGGAGCAATTGATAGAATAAATTTATGATCAAGCATTGACATCAAATGGATAGGGCAATCATATATCGAATCACTTCGCGAAATAGTAGAGGGGAGAGACATAAAACAGGGTCGATGACTATTAGTTGTTTCAACACACGAAGGAGAGAAGTATCGAATATCATGTTATACAAGCGTGGATTTGTGTTTATGGATAATATACGAAAATAGTTTTGACGATTTTCGACGTGGACTTCGCGAAAGATTTACCTTGATCTCCTTCTGTCGAACGTTGTCACAGTGCGTTGCGCACACATCATTGTGCGCGATGATGGGGTCATTGTGGGCCGCTAATCATCGAGGTCGATTTGATCCTCTAGTACAGGATCACGAGCCGGATCCGGTCATCGCGACATCGGTGGAAAAGGAAACCCGCTATCGACAATCGCCGGGTCCCGGCCGTCTCGTTTTACGCATGTAAATTCATCCGGACGTGACGTGGCGAGCGGCGAGTCTCGCGGCCGTGTGACAAGCTAAGGCCAGAGCCCCCACTGACATCGACGTCCATTAAGTCGACACGACGCGGGCCGCGTGACGACTTTCGATCTCTCGCGCGTTTCCAGATTTTCCTCGCTCGCCGAGAACGAAACCGCGCAGCTCGAGAAATCGACACGAATGCAGATTCGCACTTTGCGCGAGGTACTTTGAGTACGCGGACAGATGTGCCAATGTCTCTAATGTATAATCAAGATGGGTGGACAAGTCTCTACACGCCAGCAAGATATTAATGACGGCGCATTATCGTTGCGGCAACAATCGCCTCTTTTCGATCCGATACAACACATAGCAATGACTTTTATTCAACGTTTCTTGTCTGCAGATATTCCGAGGTGCTCTCTATTGAAAACACTTTGATACTTTTATCATTGGAACTTGRATAACGTCATCAGAATTATATTGACAATCAATATTTATTGTCTTATCTGACAAAGCGCTATGTAATGCATGGCACAAACGCCGACGCGTTGCTAATGCGACGCGCGGTAACTGATGCAGATAACATTTTTTTGTCCGTTCTAGTCGCGGTTTGATATGGAATTGTGTTATCATATACAATCACGTCACTATGTACTTGTCTACGCAAACATTATGTTCCATATTGATGTAACTTATTATCTCTTGCATATATATTTATGACTTTCTTACAAAAATTAGTATTCGGTTAGATATATCTTTAATTCTTAGCAGCTATTATTATTACGCAAAGTAAATATAATTAATTGACAAAATTTCCTTTTTGACTCTTATAATCAATTTATCATTTTAAATGATTATTATGAACAGAAATTAATGCACGGATGGAGTACAATATAATACAATATCGTACAGTATAAGCAAAATTGCACTGCTGTAGAGTTAACAATGACCGTCTACTGGATTAAAGTTAAATCATTTAACTGGAAGTCGTATAATGTACTTTCATGAGCGATAGGAGGAAATGTTAATTAATGGCCGCAAGTTGGCGCGACATCGGACTTGCGCCACTGCAGGTGTAATACGCAAGTGCCTAATGTAGAGAACTTCGGTGGGACTGGGTATCGCAAGCAGACGGAGTCAGTTAGAATTGAAGGAACTTTTCGCCGAACGATAAACCGATTTGGCGAGCTGACGCTAGTTAGCCGGACACGAGACAGCCATATACGCGCCCGGGCCATTATCCTGTTTCGGACGCGACTGTAATTAAGCCTGTTTCCAAGGATTAGCGTGCGCGCATATAGTGAAATGTCCTCTCGGGCGAGTTACCTTTCTTTCTGACCGCGGCTCCATTACAGTTCGAAATGGCCGACCGTAACTCCGCGAATGCGTTCACGTTGGCGCAAGTTAATTATAAAAATTGATTGTTGATTGTTGATCAACATGATGCAACACGGATTGAGGATGATCCAACGTCTGATCGATTCATTTGGAAAAGTATCGTTTTCAAATTTTCTGTAATTCTCACATAGACAAAATATCGGTAAGTAAGAAAAGTCGAATCGTCGATGTAAAAAATGAATTTTACATTTGCAAGTGCCCGAACTTTGCTCCGTTTTTGCGGTACCATACTCTCAGTATCGCGGCGAACAAGTGCATAGTGGTAAGGCGCGCTCGCACTCGGGGCTCCCTTTTTTTCTAAATTGTATCTATTGGCTCGAAGCGATTGAAAGTAATTGAATGAAGCGGTCGGTTATTTACGAACGTTTAAGCGGAGCCAACTATCTGTCCATTCATTCGGTCTTGTCCCTTCATTCATTCATCATTCACTCTCGCCGGTGTACGGTCGTTGCATGTATAGCAGTAGTAAAGGCCCATTCAATTGATCGGTGATTGTCTAAATTATAAGATTGCCATACAATGGCTCTCATCTCGACCTATTGGGGTCCCGTTCGCCCGTTGCGTCACCACTTTAGGACCGTAAGCGCGATCGTATTAAAAGTGTACCTACGAAATCGGTCGATGCTCTCGCTCTCGGCGAAAGATCGGCAGAAAGATCCGCGCTCGATCGCGCCGAAAGTTACACTCGATGATCGCGAAGAATGTTTTACGCTCGAGTGTGTGTGGGGAAAGTCATGTTGCGGATACTCATTCATGGAAACCACTGGTCACTGTGATGCACGGAGACAGGATTAACCGTCTGCTGTTGACAACACGATGACACGTGGGAAATCTAGGCATGCATGCATACACATGTGTTTGGAGTTGTCTTTTCTTTCGGCATTTCAAAAACATTTAAATACCATAAAATATTAATTATAATTTTAGAATTAATTATGATACTGTGTCTGAGAAATTTTAATCTCTTCTAGTTTATTATGTTTATATGTATTGCGTAAAATACTAGCAATTAAATTATTATAAACAATAAATTGCACCATGTATTAATGTATCATATCTAGTATATTTTAATATGACACATTTTTTAAATCAATTTTCATAATGCTATTTAAATTGTTTTTTTAATAGCACAAAAAAAGTTTGGTTCATTAAATTTATTTAAAAATTGAAAATAATTATTAATTTATAAGTCATCAATTATTTCTCAGCGTCGCTAATTCGAAGACTTAAATAATTTTGTAAGTTCTAACAATAGCGTGACAAGCGGCAAAATAGACTTGCCAGGTTACCGTGGCAATTGTTCTTTCTCGAGGTCGATGAACATTTTACCGAGACGTCTTGGCGACCGAGTGCCGTCCCGTAATTTTACGAGTTTGTTCGAGTTAGAGCTTTTGCAATTTGTAAAAGCTTAATGCCGCCACTTCTCTTGCGCACTGCGCTGTTTATGTTCCGATAAGCGCTTTCTCTGATCGTGGCTTTCGAGAGGAACGATTCGAGGAACGTTTATCGAGACTGCACTGGTTCGCTACAAATTACTACCGCATACCTGTCTCTTATCGTTACGTATCTATGATGCACGAGCATCTTTCGTTAGTAACATTTCCGCCGGATGCACCGTTAAATACTTTTCAAATAAAGCACCGTTTTGGAAAACTGCGTTAGCTTAGGTACACATCAGTGCATTTACCATCGATTCTTTATATTCGCATACGTGATGCTGTATTGCGCATGTACATTAAATATTAGCACAAATATATTTGAAATAATGTTACGAAATTGTCAAATCTAACAAATCTTTCAAAATTTGATGGATGTCATATCGCTACCGACTTCGTAAATTTCCTATCTTTAGCGTGATCTTTTCGAATGAATATTTGATAACTTGTTCGAAAATACTGAAGAAAACATGATAGTGATGATCGCACTTTGGTATGCAATCGCGTGCATATAGATATACATAGATGCATGAATTTTTTTGTGTGTGTGTGTGTGTGTTCTGTGTGTGCGCGCGCGCCGTAATCGCTTTATCGGAATATTTCTGTTGCAGTAATCCATCGAGAATCGTAATAATTAATATGACGACCTCGGCTGTATGCAATATTTATTGAGACACTAGTGGCGGATCTCGCAACCGCGTTACAGCGCATTGAGCCTCATTTTACCTACGTTAAATTCACCTGCGTCATCCGATTCGTAGATATGCGGTGCGTGATGCGAGATAAAGCATAGTTCGGCGTATCTTCGGGCAAATCGTCGGGGCATCGCGATGCAGATGATGGCGGTGTAAAATTTATCGCGGTATCGCGCAATCGCGCTTACAGCGCTCGTAGTTTCTTCTTTTTCACAAGGCAAACGCCGCATGCGATCACGTGATTCGCAGACATACTTACGTGCCCGCGAAAATTTATCGCGGCACGATGGGCGTTACTTGCAAAATGCGCTGGCAATCGATAACGACCGGCGGCATGCACGACGATCGTGTTATATCGAATTTCTGTCTTGCTCCATGCGTATCGCAGGGTCTATCTGGTTTCCAAATGGACGAATTTGTGCAAACTTTCTTTGCCCCCCCGGTATACCGATTTCGTGCATGCCAATTGAGTAAACAAATTTAATTTAGCTCCATTTACGGATGTCTATTTTAAATTTATTGTGGCAAGTTTAAGCTCTCATATCATGAAAATTTATTTAACGATGGAATCTTTAATATTATTCATTTCTTTAGAATTCTAACGATTTCTTTTATTCAATCGTTATTCCGCTTGCGCTTATTCTCGAAAATCTCGAATACGATTATCGGACGATGTGCGATTTTTCTGAGAAGAAGAAAATGAGAGGGTGCAATTAACGAATGTGCGGCTGATCGTTGCGCGCGTAAATACGTACGTGAAATCTCTCTTATTCGCTCCCTCTCTACACCGGCGCGGCTGCTCGTGTAAACGCTCGTAAAGCAAAACGATTTTCGAACACTTCGGTGTTCACCGAGCTTCTCCACCTTCCTCCGTCGTTGCACCGAAGTTATCTGTGCATCGGCGTGAGTATACACTAAGTATGCATAAGTACACCACTGAGTACGCATACATGCAGCGGCGCGTACGCGAAAGAGACGGCTGGGTGCGTACGCATGTACGTTTGTATATGTATCTGTACGCCCGTGCATGTTATACCTAGCAGAATCGAGTATTAAGCGGATACTTGCGTGCGGCCGTAAGTAGCTCTCATTCCGACTCCCTCTGTGTATCCGCCCGCTCGCGCGCCTCCGATTCTCCGCGGAAGTGTTGCATTGAGACCAATCGAATAGAAATTAATCCAATACGAACGATCGCACCGCGCGAAACGCGTCGCGTTTGCCGCGCGCGTTCCCCGAGAGTTTCCGGATTCGCGATTCCCGAGAGTTTCCGGATTCAGGATGGAATTTTTAATGAGCCGAATCGCACGTGTTTCGCACATGATCTATTTCTAATCTATATGTGTTTGTATCGAGTTTCAAGCAAGAGTCTCTCAAATTAAATCAATGCGAGAAGTCATTTGTCACAACAAATTATTAATACTAAATACTTTAATAATCGCGCATGGAATTAAATACTTTATTCCACACTTTATAAATACATATTAATTCTGAAACATTATATAATAATCTATTTGCATTGAATCAATCATTCAAACTCTCGAGCGTTCTGAGGTTCAACGAGTTCAGGAAAAATATGCGACTTCTGCTATAATTGCAATTAGAGGTTTAAAGATCACACCGTACGATAACCATTAGACTTTCCTTGCGAAAGCGTTCCTCGACTTTGATTTCGATTCGCGGCCAGAATCGCCGCATCAAGCCGGAAAATCACACGGCGCACAAAGATGTGCGAAACTTTACGCCATCGCCTTTTACGAAATGCTTTCAATTAGAGCGCTTTCTAGTTGTAACTCATCGCAATTAGAATCGACGAAAATTACGTACGCGTTGCACGCTCGAGTCGCTTGTAATACACGCGGCAGAGTAGAGAATCGGTGTGCCGGATTGCAAGATTGCAACGATATGGTTTCTATTCATAAATGTATCTGCAAGACGCGTACATTTACCACGAATGCGACGTCCAATGCGACTTTAATAACTAATTCTTTTGCCAACCTTGTCAAATATCAAGTTTTCTCGTCACATTGCTCCACATTAATAACTTTTATTGAAATTTTTATTTGAACATTTTGCAGCTTTTTTCGAAATTGGTGTATGTATCTGTGGTATATGTGTTAATATTACATTCTTTATATTTTTTTAAGTAATTTATGTATAAATTACTTTGCAATGTAAAATTTCGTGAATTATACAATAACGTTGTTACGTATGCAAAATTGCGTATATATTTTCGCAGGTTTTTTATTTTTAGTAAAGTTTCATCGTCGAATTTTCGCGCACACATTCGCGGCGTGTGCGAATTACTGCGGGTACGGGTTATTAAGCAACGCTATACTCGCACGTTCGTTACTCCGTTTTTTTTTCCTTCGCCCATCCTCTTCAGCTTTCGTCGTAACGTTCTCCGTCTTAGTCAGCAATGCAAATGCGATCGTAAAAGAAGCGCGAACCGCTTAAAGAAGACTCGTCTCGGAGAAGCGAAAGGGAGCGAGAGATGGAGGGGTGCTGTAGAGGGAGAGACAGGAGGGGACCGGGTGTTGGTTACGCGCGAATTACCGATACACACGTGCGATATAGTCGGCTGATATTTATACGACCTTGTACCGTCCGTTTCGGACGTGGACAATGGGCCACGCGGCGTCTCGTCGGGTCCCAACGTCCGTCAGATGGTGATAAGGGATATAAGTAACACCTGAACCGTGCTTCCGTTGCTCGCTGCGGCACTGACCGGCCCGTTTCCATGCTAAATTCTCGATGTCGACGCACCGTGCGATTGCGTCGTGCCATTCGAATTAATTCAGCGAAAACCGGAAGATTACTTCGCAAATAATTCCTTGAGAAAGTAGAAACGTATCTCCTCCTTCTGGTACGCTAACTGGTATTTACACGCTTCCCTTAAAAAAATCACATAAAACTACTAATTATATTATCAATAATAGTAGGTTCTCTGACATTAATCCGAGTCTTATATTAAAATTCAATAAACTACACGGAAAAAACGATTTTGCTGAGATATCTAAAATTTTGCTGGATACAGATTTGAAATAATTTTGGACCATCAAAATAATTTTGTTGGAACCATAAAAATAATGAGCAATACGGTAAAAAAAATTTCGATATTTTAGTAATTGGTTTAAGCGTTCTCAAACATAATTATTTTGATAGTTCAACAAAATTACTCTTTTAATCTGTATACCAGTAAAATTTTAGATCTTTCAGCAAAATCTTTCCATGTGTAATTTTTATATAATTATTATAGAGCTCTTTTTTCTTATTTTTAAGCAAAAATTAATTCGCGATCACCATCATCTCATTATCACGGTGAACTTTCGCTACGGTACATTCGCGCATGCTGCAGCGCGATCCCCGCGAGTCGATACAATTAAGGCGTCACCGTTAGGTGAAAAAACAATCCATGCTGTAAGAAAGCAACCCTCATTTTTCCTGTGGCGCATAATAAATCCCGTTAAGCGACCGGATGCCGCTCGTTTTCGCGGCGTTTTCGCCGCGCGGCGATGATCGGCGGCGCCACTCGACGCGCACCGAAAGAGCACAAAAGCGTGGCTGCGCGAAAATAGCGGTAACTCCCCGGCATAATGCGATCCATGGTAGCGGATACGCCATTACGGTAATGCGCTCGCATCACGCGCCGCGTTTAGGTATATGCGTGACACGTATGCACGGCACGCCGTGGCCCACTGTCGCTCATCATAAAGACCTGAAACAATGGTTTCTAACGGCCCCCCGAGCGGACTCATCAACGGCGTCGAGGTGTCCGGTAAACCCCGGGAATCGGGAAGGATGTGTAACTTGGAGGGGATGCTAATGGTTTTCTGGGACACGGATGTAATTTCTCTACGTCGCGCAAGAATCTCGCTTCCTTTTGGAGAAAGGAGCGATCATTATCTAATGATTTTCGGTTTTACATACAATATTGATATTTGAAAATAATTCAAGTAACGAAACAGAATTTGTTAATTTGTTAAAATGAATCACGTACATACACACGTACATATAAATGTATATTGTATATAAATTATTATTACAAATTTGTTTCTTTAATATAGTTGGCACACATTTAGTTATATTTCTTCTCTCCATTTCCATCATTGTGACCGTTGGGATTATTCGTTAATCAAATCCAATACTCGATAACGATTCAATTTTCTGATTGACAGCGTTTGGTTATCGCCTGGCTGGTTTGATTTATTTATAAATGTACATATGCGTGGAGTGAGCAGTTATAAATTTCTATGTATATGTAACATCGGTGGATTACACCAATTTTTATTGCTATTACATGATAGCCGTAAGACTGAAAATAAATAGTACAAATTCTTACTAGAGGATCATGTAAATTTAAAATAAGATGTAAAATGAAAACGACACTGCATAGAAATGAGGGATATATTTGTTTGGTTAATTTTCACTGGCATGCGGCCTCTCCGCACGAATGCGATCGTTAGACGGACCTCTCGCGCGTGTAATCGTGTCGACGTGTTGTAATTATGCTCGAGACGGATGTGCATCTTTTATTAAAAAGCCACGAAGCCTCTTACATGTGCGCGAAACATGTTAACTGAATAATCTGTGCTCTTCGATAAAAACCTAAACCTTCTACTAAAACGAGATGCGCATTCTTCAATTGATGAAATCGATCGGAATCTCCGCAATTTTAATTCGTCATACGCATTGATTGTGCAATTTCGATATATCACATGATAGATTTGTTTATTTACCGTGACATGCAGATCTTACAAAAATCTTAGACTTTGAGCAATCTCTCTCTTTGGAATTTCTAAAAGTGCCTAATAATTTATCGCAAATCTCTTATAAATTATTAGCGTATGACAGTAAAGCATCGTCGCATATTTTATTAGAATCGATGGCCGATCTCGGTGAAAAAAGTGTTAGACAAGTGAAGATAAGGGAAGAAAAAGAAAAAAAAAGGGAAAAAGAAAAAGGTTGCGTATTGACCGTGTATACTATCGTGTATAACGTTATCCAAGCTTAGTCTTAATGACTTTCGGATCCACGATCTTGCTGCTCTTCTCTCTCTCTCTTTCTCCCTCCCTGCTTCTCTCTCTTTCGCTTCCCCTCCTTTTCTCGCGCGCGCGCACGAGAGCATTTCCGGCAGTATATGAGCGTCGCGGCGCGTCTTATCTTAACGACGCCCGATCGGGGATCCGCTCTTCTTGTTTCTTCAGCTTCCGAAACACATAAAACCGGTACGACGCGGGGAGGCAGAACGGGGTGAGAGGTTTGTCGCCCCTCGATCGGAGGGGAACATGAGGACGAGATGATGGGAAAGGAATAGAGAAGAGAGAGAAAGAGAGAGCGAGAGAGACTGCCGACCTAGTCCGAACCACCAAGGAAGCTCGAAATAACACGCGATGAGACGAATAGCACGTGTAGCCATTCATTTCAATCGCAGTACTTCCAGATACAATGTCTCTCGAGCGGCAGATATTATACGAGCGAGCAGCGTCCCGCTTCCGGTTGTAAACGAGTGACTCGAGGAAGGCGGACAAAGGGGGCGGGTCCTCATTCAAAAGGGATTAAATAAATTCGCAATTGGACGTACTGGAAATACGCTGGGTAAATGGCGTCTACATATCTGGATTACAATGTTGGACGACAGTAATTGATACCGCTGCCTGTCCCAGCTTGTTCGTAGAGAGTATCCCGTTGACGACTATAGATCTTTGCGCGAAGCACGTGCGAGACTTTCCAAGGAAACACAAACACGTGTGTACGCACGGTCTTCTTGTTATTAATCGTCGCAACGTGTTTGATATGTATGTAGAAGAAATATTTTGACATTTCACTCGGAAATCCTGGCTTAACCGTCAACTATTATGGTGGAGAAAATCCAGCTATGTAGTTCAGAGTAAAATATCTTATTCACAGCATGTTAATCAATATTTTCTACATACGCCTGATAATTGAAAAACGAAAAATTAATAGACCTCCGAATAATTTTACATTTGTATGAGTTACTTCAAATGATGTGCAACGTATTTTCGAAGAAACCGGTGCAATCTATCAAGCGTAGATTATGTGTTAGATTTTACCCTCAGGGCGCTTCGTAGGTAGGCAGAGCTTGAGAAACGTGGTACCTTCCATTCGCCTGCGTCCCCCTCTCTCCCTGTCGCAGAAATCACGATTTAACAGCTATCGCGACGAATTCGGCAATCCGTCCAATCGCTGTGTTTGCGATTGAAGGGCTGGCCCTATTCCCGTCGGATCCGAAGAGGGAAAGACCGTGGGGGGAATTCAGAGGTGCCCTACAGTGCCCCACGCCTAATTTTAACGACACCCGATATGCAGATCGGCGCGACTGGGTCTATGCAAATCGCGCAAACGTACGCGGGGATACCGAGCGCGTAACGACGATGAGGAAGAGCGGTATTGAAAAAAAGAATTGGTCCCCCGAAACTGGTTCCACCCGAGACCGAGACTTTGCCTCTCTCTTTCTCTCCCTTCCTTCGCACGTACACGTACATACGCGCGCACGAATGTGGCTACCCGATAATATATCGGTTCCTTCGCCTCTTGCGTTTTATGTTTCATGGATCGGCCTTTGTATTACTCGCGAACGGGGGTAAAAGGTTCGCGCGCTAATACGAATGCATATCTAATGTCCGCTTTCACGGCGCGAGTATGCGTACAGCCACCGATGCCGATGGCCTCGAGACGACGAAGTCTGCGTGCGCGCGTGTGAAAGCCCAGAATTCCAGAACGGAATGCGAAGAGGGTTCTTACCGGTGTGCTTTAAGCGACGAATCAATTCGATTCTCATGTTTCGCGCTATTCCACAAACGGAAGCGCGCGTCGGCGACTCTTTTTAATTGGAGCGCCTAATGAGCGGACTTTTCTAATTACCGCCGGTAAGCAGGCGACGCCGTGATTAATCTCTTTGCTAGTTTTAGATCATTTAATTGCCGCTTCGGCTCTCTCGCTTCAATTAGCGTCGAATGTGACGCGTACGCGCTAACGATCGAATCGTCAGAGCGAGCCGGACTCTTGAAATAAATCGGAGCTGATTATATCCTCCGCTGAGTCTTCGGACTTTTGTTGATTCCTATCGGACGGAACGAGAAAACGTATCTACATTTCTTATACTTGTAAAATCAAGGTTATATCTTCGTTTTTGATTACACTAAATACATTACATTAAATTGAATACTTCTCATTAAATATGAATGCGCGAATGCAGATACGAATCTCTCGTGTCATTCTCGAAAAAATATAAAACGTTAATACTTGTTTGCTAAACATATAATTATTAACAACGATGTCCCTCTGACTTCAATAATAAATCAATAATAAATTTCTATTTCATAATATCAGACGCAGCGCGAAAATTCAATAAATTTCAGAAACGAAAAACGTCAAAAGTGCAGTTGCGAAAAAAAGTGAAAACGAGAGGAAAGTCATCGCCGTGGTTCATTTGACCGGCGACTTATCAGGCATCTACTTCTCTCTTCACAGAGAAAAAAATACATCTACACGTACGCAC
>JANQDE010000002.1:979531-1059826 GCA_037157785.1 Cephalotes varians | reverse complement strand
AGAAATTTCTCGCCGGCCCTCTGCAGCTACTCGAAACTTCGTCCACGAACGTTCCAAGGACTGACTCGTTGTAAATCCAATTAGCGCCTGCGGCTTTGAAGTGGTTTTCCCCACTCGAAGTTCCAGTTCCTATCATCGCTGCTCGCGATGTCAAGGGCTCCTTGGGAGCAGTTTTTTTTTACTTTAAATAATTTTCCTTTCGGTTGGACCATCCGCGTTCATCCGACAACTGTCTTGTCGTTACGATGTAACGTTACTTTTCTCAAACTGGGTGTTCGTCCAGATTTTCTCCGATCGTTTTGCAATGATCGCTTCTTGCGAATGAGGGAGCGTATGAAAATGAAGCAAAGGCTTTGCTTCGGATTGACGTTAGAAATTAGAAACTGTAGAATGAACTGTACTGGCGAACACTCACGCTCACACACGTTCTGAATTGGAGATCGAGGGATAAATGAAGTTATTTACAAGAAGAGAGACAATTTGTGTAATCGGCCGCTATTTCTTGTTCGTTTTCAGCCATCTGAAACGACGTCCGTTTAGTATCCTCTCCGGCGTTTATGTACGGCGGGCTAATGCGCTTCGTTTTTTGGCGCCACGTCGCGAGTGTCCGTTTCTTCATCTCGGCAATGCGCAGAACGGAGTGGCTTTCCGAGATAGAGCGCACGAGACACGCGTATGCACGCATACATCAGCGGCAACGAGGGGCGGCCTCAGACTCGTTCTTCACCGGTGATCCTCCGGCCGTGTGTTAACGAGCAATATGCGTCCGGTTCAACGTTTATATAGATCGCCGGCCGCGTCGACATCATCCGCGCGCGTTTCCCTCGTGCGAGTGCGTTTACACCCGTCGCGTCATCCACGTTGCCGCGATCCATTTTCGGCATCATCGTGTTCTCGTCGTTCACCGACAATACATCGAGAATACACGGGAAACACTTTTAAGGACACACTAATCCCGACACATAGACAGATGTCGCGTGCGGCGGCATATATAATTTATTCCAAATTTATCTTTACCCCTAAAATCGAGAACTAATGAAATTGACTTAAAACTGACAATGAAGCAGGAGTGAGCATCGATTTCTTGCCGACTATTGTTTAACAATGTAACAGAATTAGTAAGCTGCGGTAAGTTGCGTTACCGCAAGATTGGAATCTATATAATGGTCCATACGTAATCGTTTATCTTAATTGTCGATACTAGGAATCAATTATCTTTAATTCAACGATAATTCACTATTACGTGGCATGTATTTTTCTCCGATACAGTGTTGCTATTTATAATTATCGATCTAACAATGACTGTTTCAGTTACAATTACTGATTAAAGTTCATTGCAAACTTTATGAGCAAGTGCACCGAGAATTTAAGCGATACCTTAATTTAAATGACAAAATTGTCGATATAATTATTAGCGAAAGCGGTATGTTTTCATGGCTTTAGCTTTTCCGTTTTTTTTTTTCCATGCTAACGATTGTACCCAAGTTACACACGTCCTTTCTTTCAAATCGTATTATTACTTACCTACCTCTACAACCAATCTCACACGTAGCAATAAAAAGACCCCACAGTATGATTACCGAAGGCTCGCGAATAAACTTGACGTTACTCGACGCGTCCATGAAAGAAGGCGATTCCCACGTTGCGGAGTCGTACAGTATGCGACAGACAAATCGTCGAGAGAATTATGTCCATGCGAGGGGAGATCCAGCGGAAGGGAATACGCGGAGTGGCAGGGGTAGGGGGGATGGGTAACGTCTTCAAGTTCATGGCTGCGTTTAAAACACCATCTGCGAACGGACGTGGCCTGCAGAGAGCCACTGCAGGAGAAGAGGAAGGGGGAGCTGCAAAGGAGGGAACGGGGAAGCTTAGGGGGAAATAGGGAGGTTGAGGGGGAAGGGGGATTCTGCCTGATGCATTCTGACGCGTGATTATGGCACGGAGGTCAGAAAGGATCTATGCCTCACTGCACCTCCGCCATTACCGGGGCATGATCGCGTATCTTCGGGCCTGATTGCGAAAACTGGAAATTCGAGAGTGTCTTCTTTCGCTCGAACGATCCCGCGGATGTTTGCACGTGCGCAATGTACGTGTGTGTGGGGGGGGGAGGGGGGAATACGATGTGTATACGTGTGAAAAGTATATATGGTTTTTTTCTTTTCGTCAATCTCTCGCGTTCTCCTTGGACTTTCGCAATTATATTTGGAAGGTTGCGCCATAAAACGGAAGCATCCTATTAAATCCGCAATTAGCTCTTCTTTGCTTGCAATGAAGAGATTTTTTTATCTTACACGCGCGCGATAATAAAATTCGAAAATTATTACGATATCACGATATTCCGTAATGTATTATATATTTATTGCGTGTTATATTATAGATTCGTATAATAAATACACACTTCCACTGCACATTTACGATTATTAATACACTCGGTACCAAACATTAACTATTAATTAACGTTAATTATTACAAGCATGTTGCATGTAAGTAATGTAGCATCGTATATATGCAAAACTCGACTTGTTATTTACTAAAATAAAGTCAATTGTCCCTTATCAAAGTAATAACGATCAATTAATTATAATCACTATAATAGGTGAAATATTTAATACGCAATTGTTGCTATTGCGATCGGAAATTGACTCATCATTTACCGGAGGATAAACTCGAGC
Source organism: Cephalotes varians (assembly GCA_037157785.1). NCBI lineage: Eukaryota > Metazoa > Arthropoda > Insecta > Hymenoptera > Formicidae > Cephalotes > Cephalotes varians. The sequence continues at coordinate 1,057,154 of JANQDE010000002.1, read as the reverse complement.
GGGCGCGAACGACCGAGTATAATTCGCGATAATTACGTTGATGCGGCACTTTTGAGAGTCGGCACGATACGCTTCCGCCCGGCGGAATTCCGTATTTCATTTGCCTCTAGCAAACAGGATCCGCACTACCGTTGCGGTGGGACGGTGACCGTTCGATTTCATTTCTCTTTTTCTCTGCGCTTCAGCGTTCGGCTTTCCTTGTTTTTTCTTTTTTTACACTCGTCACGTGAAAGGGAAGCGAGAGCCGGGACTGTTGTGGGGTGTGCGAAAGGGGTGAACCGCACCACGTGGTTGCCACGCGCGATGCACTGCGTGCACACGGAGGGTGATGGAGGCCGCGCAATTTGCATGCCACTCGATATTCTCAGAAGTGAAATTTTACGGAAATCATTTTTATCGGAATTACGAAAACTCTTCGGAAACGCGTATTGTGTAATTCGAATGAATATTTTATGCTCACACTACGTCACACCTTTCCTCTGCCCTCCTTCAGAGAAACATTGATATACGCGCGAAATTTGAAAGATTATCAGCGATTAAATTTGTATATCATCAGATACAGCATTTACGCTTAACTTATACCAAAATAATACATTATACCGCACATTGCTGATAAATATGTGATACGGTCTCATTGTACGTATATGCACGGTACATATGTGTGCACATTAAATGTTTACACACGTATGTCACACGGCTCTGCCGGTCTCTATCCTCACTGATTCTCCGCGTTATCGTGCTGGCGGTTAGAGGGAGTGAGAGCCACTTACGTTTAGCGTGTAATATAACACGTTGTCTGCAAACATCACTTTTAGTTACCCCTTTAACTCGACGCAGGCACAGGTGCATGCACGTTTAGAGGCACGCTGCGCGCTATTGTCGATACGCATGTGCACGAATTAATTTTTAATAAAAACATTATGATGCGTGTACACAATAAGACTGTCATTAAATGATTGTTCTTATTGTCGTATGCGATGTATCTAAATGCGTTCTTGCACTTAAAAAAATGATAGAGTTATTTTAATTTACCAATTCTGTTATTCTCCGTTCGAGTTAGAAAGAGACAAGGACAGCAAAAATTGAAAAATCATAGAGGTATAATTTAATTATCCGAGGCGTCTTACTCATCTGTATAGCATCGATCAATCGGTGATGTAACGACGCGAGCAGACATGCCGAATTATTTAGCACACGCGCGAATACTAACACGCGGAAAATCATTCATTCCGCGGATCGATCGATCAGCCAACCCGGCGGAATACTAATAGACGTCCTGGAGATTTACTGCCATTTTTATCTAACGTAGGCGCGTTAAAAACGACACATGTTTTCCGGAACGATGTCACGGGAGCGAGAAAAAGAAAAAGAGAGAGAGAGAGAGAGCAAGCGAGCGAGCGAGAAAGGAAGAAATAAAAATAAGAGAAAAGAAGAAAAACGGAACGTCCGCCGCATCGAGAGTCGCCTGGTTACGTAAAACGCTGCCACGGACAGATGACACCGCGGTAAGAACGTCGAATTACGCGTTTCCTGCCTGACCGCCGGATTAATACGTATGTGCCCGATCATTCGACAAGCAAGCGAGTGAGCACTTCTGAAGACGTATCGATTGCAGTCATGCGCTTTACGAGTCTCTTTGAGGGACGATACTTCCCTTCACGCCCGGATGTTTCTCGAGGATGTGTCATTCTGCGACGTAATCGCGTGAACACCTGCACAAGAACGACTGCATTTTCGAATAACTCGCGATCGAAAACGTTCAATTTTTTTTAATTTTAATTTTATTTAATTTTTTTCAATCTTTCTGTCTTTTCGGGCTACTATTTTTTTACGAGCGTTCATTTGTAACTATACTGTAAGAGATAAACGGCCGAAGAATCGCGAGTATTGCAAATCGGTAATCGTCAAACAGGCGTGATCTCAGTAACAGTGTAGTACGCCATCCCGTTCAAGGCTAAACATGCTTTAGCTTCGCCTTAATTGGGTTTAACCGTTCCAAGCTATCCGCGTCTAAGACATACACAGGCGTCTGTAATGCCTCAATTATTCTTGCCACATAAAGGCGACGTGTCATCTACGATTAAACGTTCGAATACTGGTAGCACGACGTAAATCTCACATACGCACTAAAAAACTTTTAAGATAAAAATTATCTAATACAGAAAATATGAATTGTTCTACAGTTAATTATTATAGTTGCGATAAAACTCTATATTCTTTACAATATTCGGGGGGAATAAGGGATTGAGATGCTTATTAGCATCGTTGTTATTAAATTGATTATCAATTTAATAGTGTGATTTACTATCCTTGTTCATAAAGACTGTGTTTTAAGACCGAAAAGTTATTTCGGCGCGCAGTTGAACTTGAGATATGTATACAAATTCACATAAGAAATTTCAGCACGAAGACCTAGCTTTAACCGTTTAGCGCTTTAGTTAATTAATTGTTGTGTTTTCACATATCGGTCATGAGTTTATTCTCATTTTTAAAACTCTATATATATATATATATATATATAAAACATATGTATCGTACACATCCGTTAGAGAAGATAAGATAGATCAAAAAGATGCATCGAAGACGTTTATCAGATATCGAATAAGCGTTTCACCTTGACTGTGTCTGAAAAGCGCGTTGTTAAATGCGGAACGTAATTGTTACTGTCAGAAAAAAAGATGCTCCGCGATTAGAATTGAGAGGGGTCACCTATCGAGAGATATATAGCTGCCCGCTAGAGCAGAAGTTAGCGCTAGAGAAGGGGGTTACAAGGGGAGAGGGGGAGGAAAGAGAGAGAGAGAGAAAGAGAGAGAGATGAGATGAGATGAGGGCGGAAAGGGGTCAGAGGGGGATCGGCGCGCGAGCTATCGTGACAAATACGCGCATTGTATCGTGCGTGTGCTCTCTGTGTGCGTCCCACATAAACGTGTCTCGCGGTGCGCGTGTACCGTCGACGACGATGAGAAAGAGACGGCGGCACACACAGGAGATGGTAGAGGTGGATATAATATTATATCGAGAGTAGGCGTGGTTTAAAAAAGGGGGCGGTACCAGCGATTCTCATTCTCTCGCTCGCTCGCCACGCTCCCACTTCGACGTTTCGCTCTATCCCTCTCCGTCGTCTTTTGCTATAATGTTCTTTCCTCTCCTCCTCACTCTTTTTCTCTCCGTCCCTCAGTATATGTATGTGGCATCGAACTCAGGACCGCGGATCGAGTCCTTTACCAACGCGTTCGGAGCACTTTGACTCCAAGCGGCGTGCGACGCGTCTAACGAAGAAAACGAGAACGGGGTGCGTTTATAGATAGATGCGGCAGGGCGAGAGGGATGCAGCTGCAACGAGGCGTGCGGTATCCGCTCGCTATATCATTGAGATTGTCTTTATCTCATCCTAATGTGTCCCTTATGTGTGCGTACGTGTATGTTTGTGTGCGTGTATATGGGGGGGGGGGGGCTTCCTCACTTCTATGTGTGTTACGCTGAATGCATCCGATGCGATTCTTCATTCATGTATGAAACTACGTGAAACTTCGGCTCTTGTGCTGTTAGCCGCGAAGATTTCTTCGATTTCTTGAGGAACAATCGCGTATATACTACCTTTCTTCCCGTCCGTTTGCGCATCTGCATCGTATCTGCAAGAATGCGCGCATACGTATTGCGTATCGCGATGGATACTTACGTGCGGCAGCGACGGATACCGATACGTAAGTGTGCGACCGCGGCGCGCGGATAGGAAGGTGTCGGCGAGGTGGAAGGGACGCGGGAGACCTCCGACCAATGATATTGTGCGGTTTTATCTCGATACGCTTATCTCTCGGTGCACAAGCGTTTTATATCCATGCTCGGGTGCCGCGCTCCAACAACCCGCCGGAGATGTATTGACCGTGCGTGCGCGCACACATGAATCCCCCTCTCGTAGGCGTGCACCACGCGTTGTTATATTACGTAGTCCTTACAATGTTGTTATAACTATATTATATAGTCCGTGTCTATTGTCATAGCTATATTATGTAGCCTATCACATTGCTATATTAAATTGCAATTATTTTAAAAAATGATAATGACGGTGTCGTGCTGTAAAAATTGCTGAGGAAATTTGAAAGATGGAGAAGAACGCAATTTAAAATAGTTATTAATATCGCGTAAAAAAATATCGTAGCGAAATCTTTGCAGTATCGTGGCATCGCTACTGGCGCAGTAGTAAGGAGCGATCGTGTTCTCTGGCTCTACAGCATGACGGTTTCGTCGTGACACCGCATAGATCGCGACACCGGATAAAGCCGAACGAAGTTCGACAAGATCGTAACTGATCTGAAGATATCGGCGAATATAAAAGAACTGCGACTCTATCCTTCGCTCGAAGCGTTCGTTTTAACAACCGATAGATTTTATTGACTGATCGCTGAGATGTCCGATCTTTCCGAACGAAATTCTTCCCGTGCGCTAAACATCTAATCGCGATCTATTCAATCTTTCGTGCGCGAGCAATTTTTATGAACATTAAATATTTTGAAATCTAATTGGTGCAAAAACTGCAAAGGCTGCAAAAACTTCGATGTTATTGAAATACGCGGGGTATCTCATTATTATGCTGAAATACATTGCAACAATCATTAGCGAATTATAAGATACGCAATATTAATACGAAATTGCACAATTTGTAATTTATACTAGAGTTCCTCATTATTGCGAAAAATATATTCGTCAGTGAAAATACGAAATTTTAGGATTAAAATATCGATAGAAATTTTTATCACGTTACTATATTGCTCTATATGATTATTTTAAAATGCCATAAAAATCGATATCGCATAATTTTGTCAGCAGTCGTTAAACTGAGATCGCGTAAGCACAAAACGTGACAATGGTATCGTTTAATGAACGATGATACCGTGATGCATCGCGCTCATTCTGGGTCGCCGGAAATATTACACATATTTTGTCACTAATAGCCGGGAATTTCCGTCCGGTTTACAATTGCAGACCCATTCGGGGGTGAGCCGATGCAGTGCGTCGAGGCCATCAAAACAGAAGCTAGGCGCAGCCGCGACACTCGCCTGGGATCGCAGCGGGGACTCATAAAAATATTTTTAGACACGGGGGATTCTGCTCTTTTTCTCTTTCTCTTCTTCTTCTTCTTCTTTTTCCCGTTGACAAGAAGAAGCGCCACGTATAAAAAAAAAAGAAAAGACAGAAGTCCCCATGGGGTGGATGGAGAGGAAATGGCTTAGACGACGATCGGATTTGAGAGAAACACGTGCAGTCGATACGTCTCTCAGCTGCAGCTCGCGTCAAGACGGTGCAATCCGAAGAATACGAGAAACCAATTTTCGGAGATGCCTGTCACCCCCTTTGATTTTTCTGAGTACCTTCACCAAGATTGGGACCATGTGCGTCGCGCGAGTCTCCTCGGTTCTCATTTTGCTCGTTCCACGATTTCGAAATATTCCTAGCTCGCGTCGCGACAGATACCTATCGGATTATTTATGCAGCAGGTCCCGAAAGTTGTAATGGAGTTTACTTTAACTTGGTCTGTCATTATCGGGTTTCTCCATCAATTTTAATTACATAACATCTATATTTGTTTGATAATGTGAGAGAGAGGGAAAAAGAGAGATTAGATAAATCTTAAATTAAAATTTATAACAAAGAAATAAAAATAAATTTATAATAAATTTATCAATTAATATCTCATCGGATTCATGAGATTATAGAGAAAAAATTTGAAACGTTCGAGTAATAATTTTAAAATTAAACTGCTATATTTTTTTATTTGTCGAAAAATACTCTTGTCTTCTTTGATTTACAAAATAAAGAAAATCGCTCGATAGCTTTAAATGATAACTCATGACTCTACATAGGATTAACGTATAAAGCATCCCAGCAACAAGTGATCCACGTGCGCCACGACGGAAGTTCGACCTCGTCGTTGTAATACAAAGGCAAGCACGCTGGTATCGTGTCACAATAGTTAGGCTAGATGCCTTACAAGCCAAGTTCACCTTTTAACCCTCCTATTACCTTCAATTCCGCGGCATTCCCTTTTCACACACTGTTTATCTACGCTCCATCAACACGTGATAATGAAATCTAAGTTTCTTTGAAATTTTATCAGACTAAAGTTATACTTTGGCGCAAACACTCGAGATTTTTTCTTCTGACATAGTTTTGGACGAATTTAAAGTAGCTTTATTATACAAAATTAAACCTCAAAATTTATTTTGCGTTTGTTGAACTTTGTTTGACAAATTAATTCACTGCTTTAATTTTCGACTATTTCTCTAATTGCAGATGTGTAAGTTTAACTCTATTGAGTTTTTTTTAAAGAAATTTAGTGTGCGTTTACGATACGTATATAGTTTATGGAATCATCGAATCTTAACGATTCACGAAGTTACAACTTTCAAGTTAGGTTCTTTTTTTGCCATCTGCTCACAGGCACACACTTTTCCACCCCTCGGGTCTCGAACCGATAACTTTTGTTTACAATTTTCACGCGCAATTGCAAGCGAATGGTTGAAGTTCATAGATCGATTGTATATAGCATCGTCGACTACCGAGAAAACGAAAGGATCGCTCGTCAAACGTAGTAGATCGCTTTTGTATGAGAGCGCCGCAAGTGCCGAGTCACGCCTTGACAAACAGGGATGTCAAACAGATGTTTCGTGCCGACCTTTCTTTGGGCCTGCGAGAGAGCCTGACAGATACTCCCCCCTCTCTCTCTCTCTTTCTCTTTTTGCCAGTAAACCATGCAGATTGCCTTTCATACTCGAAGCTTGAACGCTGATCGTGCGGTTCAAGAAAGTGTGGTAGTGATTCGGAAATTGAATTGTATTTTTTGCGGAAGTTTTACATCTGCGCGAAGTCACGCGAAAGTAAGGATCTTGAAAGAAACTGCGTGACAAAGCGATATGATAAATTTGGATCAGCCCTTTAATTCATAAAATTTCAGATAAAAATGATTTTCTGCGGTTGTCAGTTTACAGTCACATATAAGAATAAAGTAAAATTATACGCTACCGAAAAGAATTTAATTAATTTGCTAAACTTTGTAAATGCGAATATTAACGCGTTAGTGAATAAGGAAATAGAATCTGCGGAATGCAGCGTGTATCGTCACTCTTTCATGTACACTGTCGCTTTCCCATTTTGACTTATGCGTTTTCAAAAACTCGGTAATAAATAACAACGCAGTTAATCGTCAAGCACGGTCGGCAGGTCGTTGAATAAAAAATTCCTAATATTTTCCGCGACGCGAATCTCCGTGTTTCCCGCATAATTCGTCGCCCCGATTTAACGGCTGCGCGAAATTCGTCGCGTTGCGGGCCGGCACGCTTCCGAGGGCGGGATTTGCCTCGATTTGCGATTTCACGGTGAAAATGTTCTACCGGCGAATAAATGCGGGAACGAAAAACGTCGAAGTCCCGGCGGCGTATGATTGGCTGTCGGCCATCGGAATCGGACTGTTCGTTTGAGTTTGGTCATTTTGGTCGCTCGGTAAATAGAGATTTGACAGGCGACGTGTCGGGGTCAGCGTTGCACCTGACGCCGTCAGCGGTTTTCGCCCTCTTTCTCTTTCGCGCTTTTTCTCCGTTTTTCTCTGTTTTTCATTCTCTCTCTCTCTCTCTTGTTTTAATCCCTCTCTCCTAGGCGGTGCTTCCGCACCCTGATAACTTTCGCTCTTCGTGCGTATATTCAGCCGGGAATCAACGGTATTTCTTGCGGCCCGAAATAATCACGAAAAATTAAACCGACCGTAAGATTGTGCGAAAAAAAGCTTTCGATGCTGTCATTCATTAGAATTTCACGAGAGAGAATAATTATGCGATAAAAATGTAACTTACTCACGCGAACGTTCTTCGTTCAGCAAGATTCCTATGATGTACGTGTGTAGCAAAGAAAATAGTTTGATGATTCCTTCGTAAAAGGAATTTCAACTATTGTAAATCTCAATATACTCGATTTTTCTTTTTACGAGGAATCAGTATTGATTTTATCAATATTTATAGGAGATCTTCCAAGTATAAAATGCACTCTGAAACGGATTCATTTATCATACATTAGAAGATACATGAGATTATTACATAAATCTTCTGCATTTCGTGGACGGTCTTTTTCGGGCTTTACTTCGCTGTCGCTGTAATAACCGAAATTACGGCTAACCGACATCCCTGCACGTCTAATATTATGCCAAATAGAACGATATTAATTATCTCGCTAAACGCTATTTATATGTGTATATGTGAGTTGGACGTGCGCGCGTGCGAGCATATGTGTATGTGTATGTGCCAACGCGGCAAGAGCTATCATTACACATTGCATGGCGTTACTCTGTCGTCAGTGGTGCATTAGGCAACCGGCACGAAATTCGTTTTATTAAGGAAACGTTGCACTTCTTTCTCGAATGCAGCTGCAGCACCGCTAATTGCAAAACGCTTATCTCGCAATATCTTCGGTTGCCACGTTTGTGGCTGAGCAAATTCGGAACGGTTTGTAATCTCGCGAAGAAGCGTGCGTATTAGCTGCATGTAGCGTAATCTGTAACATTATCTCCGACATTGCACTTATGTTTCTTTTCTTCTCCATATTTTTATACAAATAAATAACGTAATCACATTTAAATTTTTAGAGAGTTAATTTCGCAAAAAATATAAATAAGACAAAAGCTAAAATATATATGTTTAAACTCATATTTTCTGATGTGAAGATTCTTCTTAGAAATTAGCAATTTATAAATTATTATAGAATGAATATTTTTTTATCCTTTTATCCTTTTATCATTTTTAATGGTAAGATTACATAAAAAAGAGCAGCGTTGTCCTGAATCAAACAAAAAAAACCGTTGCATCATAAAATGAAATGGATGTTTGTTTGAAATCGAAGTCGATCAAATGACTTTATGAGCTTTCTCCTCTCTCTCACAAGGATCATTTTTCACGAGCCACCTTTAGACAATCATCACTATCGTCCCTCTTACCCTTCTTACTAATGCCGTCTTTGTCGCAGGTACACGCTCTATGCTGGCATTGCATGTGAATACAATACTTGAGTGTGTTTACAGAGACAAGATCGACTGGCATGTTGTTTGATGTTGATTTCGTGGTGTTTAGGTGTCACTGTGCTCGTTAGATAAAGCTCTTAGGGTGCCACCACCCACGCCGGAACACCGAAGTATGTTCTGCGAATTGAAGAAGCAATTGTCGTAAGATCGATCGACACAAGATTATTTTCATATATCATGTTTTTAGCATTTTAATTAAATGTTATTTCAATAATTTTATTAAATTTGACATTTTTCATAAAAATTGATATCACATAATATCGCCGTTAACATTATATCTATACTTATATAAAATTATGCTAAAGTAAAGTCAAGAATAAATATTTAATATTAATAAATATTTAAATTAGTTTAGCCTTTTTTATAATTGTATATTTTTCATATAAATATATATATATATATATATATATATATTAATAAAAATATTAATATATTTATATATATATTAATGTGTGTGTATAATTTTTTTTATAAAATGTTTTAATATAATATGTTTTTATGAATTTTATTATCGTGTCAAATCAACCTAATTAAGACCTTCATTTTGTAACTCTTAACAATAATGTCGATATATTGTTGCGAAAGTATTATATATGATAAGAAAACTGCATAGGGATAATAAAACGATATTGACTTTGCCGTTAAGAGTTACAGAATAGGGGCCTAATTTATCATTTTATAATTTGTACACCGACAAAGGAACGTTTCGCGTGACCTGATATTGTGTCAATAGCAAAAGATTATTAGAGATTGATTTCGCAGCGGCTTCGAGACTGTGAAGTGAGATCGAAGGTGTCGAATGCGCTTGACCGAGGAATAAAAACATTTTTAATCATAATACACGTCGCGCCTTTGCAGCGCTACGTGTTTTGTCTTTCTCATGGACCATATCGTATCGGGTTGGCTTATCAGCTTCGATACCACTATCGACTCGAATTGTTCTCAGTGGTACGGCCACTACCGCTACCGGAAGTGTGGTATCGACGGTATTTGTACGGCCCCTATGCTCTCTCTATACATCACGCGTTGCTTCTCTATTGCGACTCAATTCTACTCATCAAAGCCATAAAATACAATCCACATTTCAATTTTTTTTTTATCCTTTATCATACAATTGAGTCACGATGCACTAGACATAAGAAGAAGTCATTATCTATAAATCTCTTTATTTTGACGATAAATTTTTAGATTGAAATCAAAATCTAATTAATTGAAAATTCTAAATTGAAATTAAAGTTTTGAGATCATCTTTACATCATACAATGCCATAATAACATTAGATACTATAATTGAATTATTATTTTCTGGTAACAGAGAATAAAAAAAAAATCAGAAATTTGATTTTGATCGATGCTCCATGATGCTCCATTTTACTCTTACTCCAAATACCTTTATTTACTATATAGAAAAATTTTTATTGATCTTATATATCTTTTCGAGGCACATTATATGTTAAATACATTGTAAAATACATTCAAGAAATTGTATTAATTTTCTTCACACACACATTGTTCAAGCAGAACATCCTGTTAATCTTGTGCTGCGCGATGCGAAACTTAAGAACTTCGCTGCTAATTGAAATCAGACAAACAGAATTCCAAACGCAATCTACCCCTAACGATCGCATTCCTCGACTTCGAATTTATGTCGGGAACGGGGACAACTCCCTCCGTCTCGTCCTCGCTCCCGGCAAACTTTTCACGACCATTTTCGATCCTCGTTCGAGCACGAGAGAAGGAACGCCGTGCTCATTATCCCCTCTCCTCCTGCTACGGTTCACACATCCGCTTCCGGTCGGGGATAATATAATAATCGGTCGACCGGCACAATACGTACGCGCATTATTTGCGACGATAGGTCAGCGCGTGCGCGCGCGCGTAAAAGTAAGAGGAAAAAGAAAAAAATATAAAAGCGGCAAAAAAGCATGAAAGAGAGATGGATTCGCGATTAAAGGCCAAGCAAGGAGGATGGAGGTCAGAAACCATGGATTATAGCGTGAGACACGAAACAGGGGCTCGTGAGAGCGATAGAGACAGAGGTACGCAGAGAAAGACAGATAGAGAAAACGTGACACGGAGCTCGTTTACGTGGTAGAGGTGGAAGATCGAACGCGAGCACAACACACAGGACGTCCGGACGTGTACATGTGAGCACATCGATGCGGTGGCGGGAGCAACGATGAAAAAAAGCCCGCGTATTTGTTTAATTATCAACGGTACCACATTAACTCGTTAATTGAGCGTCAGATGGCGAGCATTGTATCCGGCTGACACGCTTTGTATTCGCGCAATGCACGCTCGTTGTACACGCACACGCGCATCGCCACATACGGAACTTACCGTTCGCGTACGCGCGTATGTGTTTTGTATGTACACATGTGGGAGCATAGTTATAATCGTTTCTTCTTTTCTTTCATGTATTCGTCCGACTAACGCCGTTCCTTGACGCGGTTTGTTTTTTTTTTCTTTCTGTCATTCATTTCTTCGCTCACATACATGCACGTGCGTACGCTCATGAATGTGCCAGTGTGTGGGTGGGCAAGCACGCATATTTGTCACACATGTCCCACGTCCGGCGGGTTCGGCAGACAGCGGCGTTAATCGTATGCACAAATAATTAGAACAATGAGTGCGTGCCATTATTCGTGAACAAGGCACGCTTTGAGAGAAGCGTTCTTTCTCTCCCTTGCCGCTCTCCGTATCGCTTTTCCTTTTTCTTTTTTTTTTTTTGTTTTACCGCATACCCCGTAAGGTACGTCTCTGCAGAGTACACCGGGAGATCCCCTTTTGTCGATGTGATCCGCGGTATAAACGCGGAGAAGAGAAGCGGCTGTCTCTTTGGGGCAAAATGATCGGATAACTGCCCGAATTGTCTCACACGCTCCGATTCTTTTTGCATTTCTCAGTCTTGCAATTGAAAAAAAAATGTATCCCGCACGATACCGTGATTGTGAATAGGGCTTTTAGATTACCGCAGCCGGTTCCAACCATTGATATATTGCGCACGCGCGCGCATACACGTACACGCACACACTAGAATTAGAATAATTAGAATTAAGAATTTATGTAAACACTATAACATAAAGCTATAAGATCTTTATATTTATCATGATTAATTACTAATTAGTTACTAATTAATATTTGCGAAATTTTTCGTAAATTACGATTGATTTGCAAATTAACATTGTATTATTATTCTTGTTATCACCTTACAACAATCGATTGTTATTATTCGAATAATCATAAATAATTATCTTTAGAAATAATAGTGATTAAAATATAGAATGGATTATTGTAGCGTCATTTCTCAGTCGGAATAATTATTTAAAACATTAAAAGGTATTTAATAATGTTAATAAAATAATGTCTTTTAATATGTAATTACTCTAAAATTATAATATCCACATAAAATTACCATTATTGTACATGTTTTGTTACAAGGTTCAACAATTAAATAATTGTTTATTATATCGCATGTGTGTGCACATTTTATTTTTCAGTTTTGCAATGTTCTATCATGCAATAATGTAAAATAACAATTACCCTTGGTAATGTACGTCGTTTACTCTGATTATAAATCAACTTATTCTCGCTTGATTCTGAACCTTGATTGGCGCCGCCGTATCGGACTTGTTTGTCGCTTTAAGCTTTAAGGGTGCTTGGAAAGAGGGGTTGCGGCATGGCAAAATCAGGAAAGGAGGCAAGGACAAGGGAATGAGAGAGGAGTGGGTGAAGAGGCGGTAAGCATATTGGTATTGAGTACCGCCAGCTGACGATACTGAATTCAATTTAATGGAACGCCGTGACGCGAAATGGGACCTGCACTCGATATTTATTATATGGCGGTGCATTAATTACCGCGGCCCCGTATTCTTCGGGTACTTCTGCCGCCGGTACGGCGTTGGCTTTCCTTTATCTTCCGTTAATAATAGTAATGATAACGAGTCTAATAATTGGATCCCGCAGATCATTAGCGGACTTCCATCGTCGACTTAATAAATTAGGTATTCATCGCGTATCCGTTGCGCGACCGAATACGAAAGAAACAAGTTTAATTAATTTCGATGTATTTTCGATGAGATAGAGTACATATTTTGACAATTCCATCGTTTATTCCATAAATAAGACCTCTGTTTAATCGGCATCTTATAACTCTCAATCTAATCAAGAGTCTTTTAAATGAATCAATATCGTAGAGAAAACGAGAAGGATATTAATTGAACGACAGATTAATGATAACATTAATAATAATTTAATCTTATTATACGCAAACGCAAAATAAGGCAACGAGAATTTTTAATAATACTGTATCAGAAAAGATCGAGTATTATTTCGAATTCTTAATTGTTCGTACATGTTGTAAATGACATGTGATGTTCTCAACAATACACATATACATCAAGGCAAGTCTTCTCACTTCGTCACAAATTAGACGCTCGCGGGTCCGAGTTTAAAATAATTAAAATGTTCTGGGTAAAAGACAAAAGCGGGTTACCTACCCATCAAGCTCCGCGATGATATAAGGGCAGAGAGAAGGAAGGAAGCGAAAGGGTGAGTCGGGGCGAGGCCGTGGAGAGGTGTGGGACTGGCTCGAGAAGAGGTTTGATAGGCGAGCGAAGAAAAACACAGACTTGATCAAAGTGAAATACGCATTGCCAGCCATGTGGGTAATTATCCTGGACCTTTGCATTAACCCCTTCTTCCTTCCCACTCTCGTCGAGCAAGCCACCCCCGGCGTCCATCGCGTTCCTCCCTCACACCCTACGGATTTTCCTACCCTCGCACATTGCCGGGGATCCACCTCGGGATTCTGCCATCCCGCGCCTGCATTCCTCTTATTCTCCGTGCTAACTTGGATTCGTTTTCAGTGTACCTTCAGCGGCGTATCACGCTCGTTCCAGACGCATACGAGCTCAGGTGATTACGATTAATTCTATCTACCGTTGGAATTATAATGAAACCCTAAAGTGAAGTCTGGTGATACAGGCGCGGCTGGAATATTTTTCTGGTGTAATTCTCGTATAATCAGAATATTCTTCTGAAGAATATTCTTCTTCAGAACATTCCTGAATTATGTATTTCACATGCCGTTAAGTTGTAGAATAACTCAAAGACAGCATATACAATTAATTAAATATAAGTATATGTATAAGTATAATACAAATTATAAGCAATAAAATATCAAATTAATAAGTTATTAATTGGATTCAATTCACCTTTGTAAATAATTTTATTGAAACGTCTTTGCATCATTATCGGATTAGTATTACTGTATTCTACATTAGCAGTCAGATTATTACCTTCTTTCTGAGTATTTTTCAAGTGATGTGTTTTTAAACAATCGTACCGACTACAGACGCGTAATGTCTGGAAAATCGTTTTTTTCCTCGATCCGAGCGCACACTGTAAACTATGCGTTCTTGGATTTTTTGTAATTCTGTTAGCGTATTAAAAGCGTCGTAATCAATTGCCATAAAATAAGGCGCACGCGTTCATGTAACCGCATATGTACACATACGTACACGCATTGTAATGTATCCAGCATAATGAGAAGGCAGCGCAAGCGCGAGTGCTGAGATAGGCACTGCGGATGAGAAAAATAATTTAATTAATCTGATTGAGAATGTTAATGCCTGCCTCGCAAAATAATATCTAAATGAATTAATACCCGCCGTCGGTGAAAGAGGGGGTTGCCCAAAGGAAGGATGGCAGGAGCGACGGAGGAACGAGGAGGAACGGAGGAAAAACGGTAGGAGGGCTAAGGGTAGGAGGGGGCGAAGAGAAGCAGGAGTGAAGGGAAAGAGTGAAGGATCGACTCCAGCTGGATGCAGGATGAACAGAACTCACTTGATACGGCAAAGCGGAGTACGCGAGAGCGACGGAGAACGAGAGAGAGAGAAAGAGGGAGAGGCGCTAATTAGCTAAGTAAAGCCGGCGCATTATCGCTTATTTTCAACCCTCTCCGGCTACCCCACTCCCCCCCATCCACAACGAAAATGGCAAGTTTCTCTTCGCCCCCGTACGTAACTTTGCCCGTATAGAATATCGCGTTGCAATTCGAATTTTCAACCCCTTCTTCCCCTTCTACTTTGCCATCAGATCATCCGCCGTTCTCTCTGTCCCGCTCCGGGGTGGTGCACCGTTCCCTGACCTCCCTTTACTTCCAGCTAAATCTCTCCTTTTTGATTTTCCTCTTCTGCGCCGGGTTTTTTTCCCAATTCAAAACTGCAATCAGCAGTAGAGATCGACAGATAGTTTTATGACGCCTCTATTGAATACGGGTGTCTACGATGTATTCGGTGGACTGAGGCGTCGCATGGGCAAAGATCTATCCCATTCCTCTTCCACGATGATCCGGAATGTATCGCGTTGACCTTTGAACGATGCGTATCATGTTATATGAAGATTAAACGGATGAAATTCGGTAATAATTAAAATTTGTTAGAGTTTAGATAGATACTACTACTGTAGAGACTATTATGAAAAAAATAGAAGTTAGCTGTAAATGAAACGGTTTTTGAAGACTCTACGAAAAATATAGGAAATGAAATATACAATTATAAAATAATAAAATTAATACTTTAAATAATAATAAAAAATTTATTTTCGGTCGTAGCAATATCTCGAAGTTGTTGAAATATTTCGATGAAAATATCGGATTAAGCGTATTTCCATACCTAATAGGATACGAGGATGGGAGGTAAAACAAATCGCACATACAAAAAAAATAGTAAACGCCTAGAATGACAAGTATCTACCATTCGTTCTTTCGGATATTCGCTCTTTTTACCACTCGTCAATCGGAAAAATGAAACGCAGCTGTGAATGCAATAATTCCGATCGCGCGAGAACGCACGGTGTAATTAACTCTCACTCAAATAACATTTAACAATTTTTCACCTGTATTTGGGAGCATCCTTACTTTTATGCGTGTTATACGACATTTAAACGATATCGCAAACTAAAACGATAAAATCATAATCATGATAGATGAGAGAAAGAGGGGGGGGAGAGGAAGAAAATGATTTTTCAAGGAATAGGTTTTTAATGATTGATAAAGATAATTAACCGAGTTCTCCCTGCCATTGCTTTCCTCCTTCTATCTACTTCCTTCCCTCTCTTGCTTGGCCGTAAAGCTTGGCAATCCTTTGATTCGAACCCCAGAGTTTCGCTCTTCAGCCCTATTACCACCCTCGTCGTCAGCGGCGTCCACAGCTTTGAAATCCCGATGGTAGAAACGATTTTCAGCTCCGTACTTCCTTTTCCATCCTCTCTTCTTATAGCTTCAAATGTCTCTATATCTACACGCTTTTATCACCCGCCGCGTTTCTTTCGCGATGCGAAAATCCAAGTCGCACTGCGTCTCAGGAGTCGCTCGATAAATAGCCTTCGAAGCCTGTTATGGCTTGATCGTTGCTTGGAAATTACGATAGCGTACCATTTCATCGTTTTCCTTTCTATTTGTTTTTGTTTTTATTCTTTCCTTTTTTATTAAATCGCGATCGTTTAAGTTTCATAACATCGCAGCGACAGACTAGGGCGACAAATGTGAGCAGCGGGTTCCGTGAAAGTTCGCCGGCAATTATCTCCGTAATTGTCGCGAACCAGTCGCGATTAAATGGAAAGCGCGCGCCGTTTCGAGACTTTATAGATTCGATGCTCTTTCTCCGATCGCGAGACCTTATTTTGCCATGCGCGGAAAATTTTTCTTCAAGTATTACATGTATTTCTGATTACCGAGACAGATTTTAACGGAAAAATGAAATCAAAGCTATTCCACGCTACAACGAGTCCCAATGAAGGGCGAAGCTCTCGTCGGGAGTATTTTATCTCGACGCAGCCACGCATTCGATACGTCGCGACGCGTAACTGAGGCGGGAAAGCCTAAAAAAAAACTGTCTCTCTCAAGAGACAGGCTGATTACCGAGAATAAGATCATTTTCCGGTAACCCTTTGCCATTTGTTACCTACGACCCTTTTCTCTCGCGTTCCCTCTCTTCTCCTTGCCCTCACGAGCGTCGAAACAAAAAGCCGCGGTGAACTTCATTCGTTAACCCTTTTCATTCACCAATACGCCATCCCTTTGCCCATGCAAATGGCGTCCACAATGAACGGGTAATAATTTAAAACATGGATAAAATCGATAGAAGACCCCCGCGTCCTTCTTCGTCAACGCACCCTCGCTTTTCTCGACTACCCCTCTGTCCCTAATACCGCATCGATTGCGTGTCATGTGCGAGTTCAATGCTTCCGATTACACGCTTGCAGGTGTACGTGCGATGTCGATCTCTTTTCACACTTATAGTTTCCTGGGAATTGCCAGAATATCACTTATGTCTACGAATGGAATATACACACATATTATTTTTGATACTAAATTTAAAAAAATATATATTTTTAGCTCCAGTACTATTTAATTAAATAAATTTGTAAGTGCGTATATGTGTAAGTGTCAGGCAAACGAATAATGTTAAATAATAAGTAGGTTGATTATGTTAATAATTAATATTGATTCGATCGATGAATACATAGTTCATGCAAAATTAACAAATCTTTGTTCGCGATGGTCTCGTGATGTTAATATACTTAAATAGTTTAATACAGCAGACATGTAAAAGTTATTTGTGAAATTTTGTTACGAATGGATAAGAACGACGGGCTTCGTTCGTCGATTGTAAGAAATTTCGTTCTAATTGAAACATCTCAAAAATGATACTAGAGCTTATCTATATTTTTGGATATTGCTTATTTAAAATGTCTCTTCGTTATCGTTAGACATGTCGACGATCGATACATTAATTCAACTTAATATTTCAAATGATAAGAAATCCGACGAATTTCTTCTCAGCGTTTTGATAATGCCAGCAAAATACATCTTGTGACATAATGCAATTTGGTACTGATTTAAGGCGTAAAAGTGTCATGATGATATTAATTATCATGTATAACGAAATCAGCGAAATGTACGATCGAGAATAGATATTATAATTCTTTTGCGTATCTCAGCAATGACGACATTTCGTTATCGAAACGGTCATAAATCGTGCCCTGACATCTTTAGTTCGCGTTTGCGTCTAATGAAAAAAAAAAAGAATACCTCGTCTTCGTCAATATCATTTGGAGACGGTTTTATCTCGCTCGGTAATAAATCAATTCCGCGAACGAGTCATCGAACATAGTTAACAGTGAATCAAAGGAAAATTGTTCTTACAGAAATGGAAGAAAGATATCAAATTGCTGGCGGAAGAAAAGTAGTTTGAAGGAAGATTAATTTCTAATGAATGGCCAAATATCTAAATCCGCATAATTTCATTTATCGACATGTGTCTGCTCGTATAATTCCACTGCGTAATTTTATCACAAACACAATACATAATGGGAGAGATGATTCACTACGCAATGTGGCTTGTAGCTTGGTAACGTAAGATTGAATTGGGAAATTATATGGCGCTGTAACTAGCGATTTCGCGACATCGCGGCCCGGGCAATCGCCTTGTAATTTATCCGGCGCGCGTAATGACGAGCGAATGAACGAAATTTCCTTCAGCAAGGCGCCCGGCGGGCCGAGTGATTTCAATCGTAACATTTCCAATCGTAATCTTCGCCGCGGCGCTGCTCTAAGCTCTTCGGGAGAATTCAATGCGGAGAAATTAAGGGAATTGAATTAACCACGACGGGAGTTTTCATTATCGGGAAAATTGGCAATTTTCCACTGTTAGGCGCCCGTTCTTACGCGGCCGGGTAGGTAATCGCGGAAACTCCTACGGGGAGTTCCCGATCTCTCCGGTTAATTAGTATCATCCGTATGAATGAATTTTAATGTGATCTGTTATGGTGAGCGGCGCATAGATGCCGGCCGCGGCGTGGCGATCGAATTAATTCGCTTTCGAGCCGTTTTCTCTTTCGCGAGATAAAACGGCCCGACGGGGGCGGTGCAATGTTAATAAAATCGCTGACGATCCTATTAAAATATTTCCATCGACTTCTGCACCGCGTTGCAATCATGAAACTTGATGCGTTTCGTTATATGTTATCTATACGCGGAAATCCAATAGTTTTAATCGCGATAAATGCAGTTAAATTATTTATGCACTTTCAAGGAGCGATACACAATGTTCTTGTCCCGTCATGTGCACGTAATTGCCCCGACTAATAAATCAATATAATTAATTCGCCGATAATAAAAGCTTGCAGCGCAATTAATCCGACTCCATCGAAGTAGCGCGAGCTGTTTTACGAGCTTCAAAGACGGCGAGTCAGCAATTACTTTTTATTATCGGCTACCGGAATTCTAGCTAATTGCGAGACAATTCGAAACGCCGCGGCCGAATCTTCTCGCCGATCAGCGCGCATACGTCGTCTCGCTTGTCAGCGTTAGTCATCGCTATAATTAGGCCTATTTGCGACGTTGTATATAATTCGTTCTGAGAATCGGCCTTCCGATAGATTTCACGATGCCGCGAAATTACCATTGAGAAGAAATCGGGCACTGACTAACGCCGCGGTGCCCGAGTTCCCGAATCAAGAGTCGTCGACGGTCGATGAGTCACGAGGCAGCTCGTCTTTCATTTCTGGTCGAATCCACGAATTCGACGCAGCTTTGATCTTCGGCGCAAACGCCTCTTAAAGAATACAAATCGAACTCTCAACATTTTAGAAAGTATTTTCGTAACGTCAGCACGAAACAAATCATATTATTTAGGAATAAAAAGCTATTATCTGGAAAATATTAAAACTTTTGGCGTATTATTATATTATAATATTATAATAAGTATGTTATTATAATTGTGTATTTGTACAATCGCTGTGATTGCTACTGTAACGCGATTTATCTTTCACGAATGGGAAGAGGAAGTCCGAGGAAGGCCGGGAACAAATTTCCAATCGGGTATATATATATATATATATATATATATATATATATATATATATATATATATATTTCTGTACGACGTTTTAGTCACGCTCGTCGGATTGACAAACACCTGGTCAGATAGACGCCGCTCTAGTCCGGGAATTGAATTTCGGTTATGGGTCAACGACGCTTCTAAATTTGCAATATATCTCATCATCAAAGTGTGTAACGTCAAAATAGATTAAAATATAATACAAGCAAGCGCTATGGTTCACGGTTATTTCACGTAACGATTCATCGAATGTAGAAATAAAATTTCTGTTTATACATCTGATTTCGTAATTCTGGGATAATTGTATCTTGCGTCGCCTCGTATCTTGAACCGTACATTCAATGTAATATATCGATGTATTAATCGACGTCGTCAAGACGCGATTTCTCGATTCGCTCGTCGACTCTCTTGAATCGGGCATGCAGGCGCGCACTATCGCCTTCCTACTTATGAATCACCTGTACTCGGCACAAATCTGTCAGCGTATATTGGCATGCACTCGTGCACGCGGAGTTTGACGTACCAGTCAAGAGCAAGCACGGCTTCCATCCGCCAGTATCGCAGGCACCCTCAGCCGTCGTCCCTCCCCCAATGTGTACACATCTATACTTGTAGATATATATACAACACATACACGCATACGTATATCTGGCGCAAGTTCTGATTAGACGTAGAATTAATGATTCGAAAATCAATACAGGGCCGTCCTCCCGAGAGTATTAAGACACCGTGGGGGATGCCATCCAAAGACAGAGCGCGATAGAGGGAAGGGGGTGAAAGGATGCTTGCGAACGGTGCAGAAGGGGTGTGGAGGTGTTGGATGGGTGCTAGTGGAAGCACGGGGTAGCAGGGAAGAGGACTTGAAGGTTGGGGCTATGGTGGTGGTGACGATGGTAGTATATCCGCTAGACGAGCGGGAAGTAGAGAGAGATGTGGGCGGGTTAGGTGGTGGAAGAAGGGTGCGCGGGCTCCTCGTTCAGGATCTACTATTTTGTCACCAAACCCTTCCTCGCCCTTTGATAACTAATTAGTGTTTTACCTCCCTCTCTCTTTACCCTTTCCACGCTTAGCTGGGGGCCTCTTTTATCGTCCCAATCAGGGGACGTCCTGGGAGGAACCCCTTTTCATGCAGGAGGCGCATCGACGTTTCCAAGCCTCCCGAAAAGATGAGAATCAAAGGATTTCCAGGGCGAAGCGTCAAAAGTGCGGAGGAGGAAGGGGTTAGAGGGGGAAGGAACGAGGTTCAGATAGGTAACGAGCAGACGAGATGAGAAGGGGGTTGGCGCAGAGAGGGAAGACGTTTATTAACCTGTTAAGACTCGATTTATTTTTCTTTATTTCTCCTGGGGTATTATAAAGTTTGATTACGCAGTGACGGCGTGATTACTCTTCGCGTTTTAATTCTGAGATTGAGCGAGAGCTCAATTATAGGCATCAGTATATGACGTTATTAGGCTCTAAATACACTTAATTGGAGAAATCAGCTATAAGCAGACAAGAGCATAATACTGCCTTCTTAATCGATAATGTTGATATTACAGTTCCTATGTAAATTGTAATAATCACTGCAGATATTATGGCAAATACAAATTACAATTTATGAAGCAATGTTATTTTATCGAGAAAAAGAAGGTCAGGACAGTTTTAGAAAATATTAATAATTTTATGAAAAGTTGAAAAGCCTGCTGCCACTTAATCATCTCCGAAATCGTTTCTCGCGCGTTAACTCTGATTCGAGCTTCGCTCCCGATTGTGCGTGGTATTTTTTTGTAAAAGAAGAGAAGTTAGCGGGTTAGTCGATCGACCGCACGTGTAGTCAGGAAAACACTCGAGGCTCGTGCCGTACAGAAACGAATTTCGCCCCGAACAATGGAGGACTCGATATACGGCGCGGCGGATTCAGTAAAGGGATGGTGAATACAGAACTGCGGGGGCAAGGGTAGATAGGAAAGGGAAAGAGAGAGAGAGAGAAAGCGCGGAGGGGGTGGGACGATTGTTGAAATTTGCATGAATCGATCACGATTGTTTGGCCGCGGAATGAGCACGCCACCACAGGAGAAATAATTCGCAATCCGTGTGCAGGCCGAGCAATCGAGTTACCGTTTGCCATTTCGATTCTGCTCGGTCCAACGGACGACAATGGCCCTCCGCCAAAAGCGAATCATCTTTGTGATCTGTCCTGAGCCGACTGATCACGGTGCCGGTTGTTCAGATGCTCATGCTGCTTTTTGCGTTGCACTGTATTTTTTCTTGTTTTTGTTTGATTACGGGGGAACTATGTTGTTTTTTGAAGTTCCGCGTTATTCGATTCTCTCGAGTCGCGGAGTTTATTTCTCGTTCGATGAATTATCAAACAAAATCGAAACTAATCAATTGACGCCATGTGTAAATAAATGATAAATGTATAATTTGTTTAAAAAAAAATATATATATATATGGAATATATAATTTTATCTTCTTTAAACGTTCAAAACGACACGTTTTACCCTTTTAACCGCGCGCTGTTTGACCGCACGAATGGCAACCAACGTAAAATAATATTCAAATATTATCATCGAACATGCACTCATTATCATCGCAAATGGGCATATTTATAGATTATATTTATAGAGCACAGGTTATTACGGCGTATACAATTATCAATGCCAATAATTTTATCCGCATATTGTCGATATCGTTCCATTCACAAACAACATCGTCTAAGCTCTTGATGAATAAAAAATGCGCATAAAATATTATTGCAAATATGACAGCGTAATTGGTCGCGTGCTCGACAGTCCGATTACGCGCAATTAAAAAGCTGATTAACGCAAAGCCGCAGTTTACGGATGATCGTCTCCGTATTGAAGTCATCGATGTTTGGTAGTGCGATGTATGAATAAATGTGTGCGAATAGCACGCATGTATGTGTGTTTGTATGTGTGTATGTGTGTGCAAATATACATTTCACGAGCGGGAGACAGTAGGTTACTTTTAGTGTACGAGGATTGGTACCTGAGCGAGCACAATACGGGCTATATTTTTATGGGGCCGCTGTGGGGGTCTAATGGCACCCTGCGGGTGGAGAGACAGGTGAAATAAAAAAAAGCGCGAGCGTGCGCATGTGAGAGGAAGAGCAAGAAAGAAAGAGAGTAAAAGAGAAAGTCATGGGAGGTGAGGAGATGTGGGTGGAAAAAAGAAAAACAGGGATTTGGTATAGACGTCATTGTTTCCGTTCGGCACCCTTCTCACTCCTCTTTTCTCCCCCATGCTGAAAGTCCCCCGCCCGCTACGGCGTGCCGCCCCGGCCGAAAACTACCCCTTATAACGGGGTGCCTGCCATTCAAGCTACTTTTTCATCTCTCTTCTGTTTCTCTTCCCGCGTTCTTCCACACATAGATTACAATATTACCACCTACCCCTCTTTCAGGCTTGCTCACCCACCCCTTCTTCTGCCGTATCTCTCCCTCTTTTTCGCAGCGACCGACGCCGCCGTGGCGGTACGCGCGTCCTCTGATATATACGTGCACTTCTGATCATAACATAAATTTTAATGATAGCCGTGATGAAAATATAAGAACGCCCCGATATTTATGGCGTCTGTCCCGGCTACCGTCTGCATTCTCTTCACATATATGTGGACGCATCAAGCCCCTTCCCTTGCGATTTTCTGATGTGTAGATTCTCGTCATACAATACAAGTTGGCAAATGATACAATGAAGACCTAATATAATCTTCACAAATCGTATGATATATGCAACATGTGTTATCATCATATCATGTTCATATCTCATAATCGTGCTTTTTATAAAAATTATAATTAATTTTTTATTATTAATTTTTTCAGTTTCGATGAAATTATCTGAAAATCTTAAATTAATCTTTAAAATTCATTAATGTATAATTATTATGTCATTCCAACTTGTTTGTAACGCCTGAACAATTAGCAGTATTAAGTGTGAGACGGAGTTTTTTGCTTCTCAAAGTTAAGTTTGGTTCGGCAACCGATAAAGGGGAAACGTCACCAAGACTGCGTTTTTTGTTCTTCTTGCGTTGGCAGAGGAAATCAACGCCGACGCGACTCGAAAACGTCGCTCGTAAGAAAGATCCCCCTCGTGGATCGCTTCATGTTTTCTGCCGCGCCTTTCCTTGGCAGATGATCACCAATCTTTTTTTCCGCTGCCATCATGATTTATTAGTGCAGCACGCGTGAGAAGATATCCGGTCCTGTTTCGTCGCCGCTGCTGTACTTATGCATTCCGAAGACACCGATATAACTCCGCTACAACGTTGCAGACGGGGACACACGAGAAGCGTGTTCAGATACTATATTACACCGGACGTTTACATTGCTCGTTAAATTGAATCTAGTACAGAAAATTTCGTCGTTCCATTGCTGAAGATAAAAAAGTTTTTCTAGGCATTAAATGAGAAGAGAACGCATGGAAAATTTTGTGAAGAATAAATAGAATCAATAATTGTAATAAATGATCGGATTTTGATCTCGACATTCCACCGTTTTTTCATACGAAGTATTTAGAAAAATATATATATAAAATTTAAATATTATTCTAATAATTATTTTCTCTCTCTCTTTTCCTCAAAAATAAATTTATTGCTTCGATTTATATCTGCATCTTATTTGAACAAATAGAACAGAGTAAAATTGAACAGAAGAGTAAAGTTGAACACAAGAGTATAGAATCTGTTTCGGAACTTGACTTATGTCACTTCAGAGATACATGACTCATATCTCTGCAATGCATAACGTTATATAATGCTACTATGCAGATACATTGAATTAGAATTCAATAGCAACTGCAAATGCATTAGCAATGTGGATGTAGATTGTAGCGGATATAATGACGTTATCGATCTCGGCTCGAGGTAGAGATTATTATGTGGATATTAGTGTATTTTCGGAAGTCGCCGAGCTCCCTACTCGAGGTTCGAGGCATCGGCGACGTCAACGCAGATTCAAAACAAGAGTCCGTGATTGGACGCTCCGGGCATGTCGTGAAGTGGAAGGGAAGAAAGACCAAGGGTGAGGGGAAGGGCTAGGAACTTGAAAGAGTGCTCGTGTCTAATGATGTTTAAGAAAGGGCTTTAATTTTTCATTAGGACAACGGGGAACATCAAAGGCGTTCCTTTATTTTTTAACCAATGCCTTAAGGCTAGTTTTCGTCCGCATAGCCGCCAGTATATTATCCGTTCCCGACTTCCGTTCGGAATATTCTTCAGTCGACACCCCGGTTGAACGACGTATTGACATTTCTTAAATATTACCGTCCTGATGCATCCATATCGAGAGACAGTCTATTTACCCCCGGGAGAAGCTCGTTCCGCCTCTTTTCCTCCCACGCTTGCCTCCGCGTAACGGATTGCATCGGTCGTCAGAAGTCGTTGGTGCACGTGGGAACCTGCTCCCTATGCCACATGGAGGATCGTCCTTAGCTATTAAGGGCCCGCGCATATGCGTGTGCTCAGAGTAAAGAGCATGGCAAACGGTCGACGACCCTTGGAGAAATGTCTCTCTTAGGACAACGCGAGCGCGCGTTTATTGTTCTACGATTTAACGAGGTCTTTGTAGATAAATGCTTTCTATCTCTTTTCGTTTACAAATGAAATCTACGTGTGTAGATATATGTCAACATATTGGGAGATAGTGTTTTACGTAATTTTTACGGTCACGTCATTTAATATCTTGTTGTCGCGTGCTTTGATCCTCGAAAGATACTTGTTCACGTTATTACATATCGCGATGCGAGTGCGAGATTTATTCTATTAATTTTCGAATCATGCGTGGAAATATTAATCGCGAAATGTGAACGTCGTTACCTTGTTATCTTTTTATCTATCTCGTTTAAAGCCGAATGTAACGGGAAAACATGACGACAATGATAGCAACCACATTCTTCATTTTTGATCCTTGAGCATGCACGATAGTCAAGAGAATGGAATCTGACAGAAAGAGCGGGAAAAACACTCGCAAGGAGCTCCTTGGTTTTCTCTTCGGCGACTTCTCATGTCTCCCGCGTCCCCAACCGCATATTGCAGCATGTACCGGGGCTTAGAGTCGATCGATATCTTAATAATAAATACAAGAGGGGTTCACTCTGATGGCTGGTTGGTGTGAGATTGAAGAGGGGGACTGTGAGGAGGTGATTGGGGGGTGGAATGACGCCACGTTGTATCGGTGGCGCGGAGGATTTGCGTTAGATAGAGCAAACGGGAGAAAGGAAGGAGCGAGAGAGACGAAACGGGACGATAGGGAAGAGATGGAGAGAAAGCGGGAGAGATCAAGGGAGGATGAGAGGGGTGAGTGAGAGGGAGATCATTCGCACCTCGAGGTGTAATGAGAAAATTTGAAATATCGCGGGCGTCTCCTGCTCTTCTTTTTCGCCGTTCCTCTCCGCCACTCCCCTCTCTACCTCTCTCTTTCTTTCACTCCCTTCTCCTAAAAAAAAAAAAAAAATATAGCAACGCCGGTAGTCATAAACGACTGATCCGCGTATCCTCATCCCCTCGTCCTTTCTTCCCCTTTTCCCCCTCCTTTCCATTCTCTTTTTCCGCCACTGTAGAAGATTATAAAGGCGTCTAGTATAAGGCACTCTCTTCTTCTAYTCTCTTTCTTTGTTTGTTTGCCCGTTTTCTCTCTGTCGCCCCATAATGCTGCCGACCGGGTGAGGGGTTTTCGTGGACAACCGCGATTACACACCCGTCGCCGCGACGCCGCCATCGCCGCCGCTGCGACGCGCGATCGACCAGCGACCTATCGATCGACCGTAACTTTAACTCGACCGAACATCACATCTGTCGTAAAAATATCGGTGCAGTTTTAATGAACATTCAGTTACGGTCAGCAGACGCGTTCAAAATATGGGTCACGAAGCTTGATCGGCAACTTACAGATGTGATATAAATCCCAATGAACGGGTACGCTCGGCAATCTCACTCGGCGTTACAACTGGCAGTTGCAAGTCAAAAGCGACATTACGATTCTTTATGCCCGCATAAATTTACTCTCTCCCCGCCTATCGCGCGGTATTACTTCGGACTTTCCGCGGTTACTCGTTTATCATTATTTGTCACGAAAAGACGGTATTGGGAAATTGATGGAATGCACTATTAGTTATTACGCACACATCCTTAACTACAGTTAAGGAAGAGAGTTGCGAGCTTAAGGCGGTTGAGAGGAAGATGTATGCGATGAACCATCACGCGAGGCAGATTGTGCGAGAAACAAAAATGCGCCGCTGTTTACGGAATATCGCGCAGAATGGTCTTTCCTTATCGCAAAAGTAATGATACGTATATTGATTTGACAATGGCACAATATCGTGTTCTTGTTCGCCGGCGATGGTGTTCATCGATGCGACTCCTGTTCCTCGCGAATTCAACGTTTGATAACGTCTTACGGCGCGATACCGCCGTCCGCAACCGACGTTTTATCGCGCTCATTATCCTGCTCATTATTTGTCTATCGAGATTTACATTTTACGTGAGCGATCGGCTCCGTGATTCCGTTCGCGTAGGAATTCCCCGTGCCTCTTATATTAGTCAACCGACGAGAAATAAACAGAGGAAAAAGAAGAATGATCGTCGATGCGTCGGGCCCGCAGATAAAAATAGATGCGAGAACGCGTGAGGGCGAAGACGCGTGATCTATTCGGGATTCCGCGTTCGGCGCACAAAGAATGCTCGGCGTTCAACGGGGCAAATATCAGACATGCCCGTGTCGACCTGCGCACGTTGCATGTGTTTTCCATCATGAGAGGGTCATATAGTTTGTTTTATCTTGAATTGTACGTGCAATGATCTACATAAAAGTCGTTTATATAAAAACCTATGAAGAGGTGAATTCCATAATTTTTGATTTGAAATCTAACATTGCTTTTGTTGTTAAACCTTGGGACTTTATAATGACCTGAGATAAACTCAACTCGCCATGACGGTCGAATCGACTGAAAGAGCCATTTTTTGCCATTCTCAATCTTCCTTGCTCGACGGCTGAGAGAGGAAGGTAAAAAAAGGAAGAAGTCGGCGAGAGTCGAAAAATCTTATTCTGGAGTTACCTGAAATTGACTGCGCGGAGATTAATATCCCGCCGGTCAGTCTCCGAGATATATAAATGCTATTCGTCTGCTGACGATATTTTAAACGATAATTCAGTTTTGTCGAGAATATAGTACCATTATGTTATTAACATATTATTATTATTCAGATGTTAAAAAATTTATTCATACGGATTGGATATGTTCATAAAAATAGCATAGAAAATCTGAAAAAGACAACAGTACATTTATAAATAACAAATTAAAAATACTCGTGCACACTTTTTTGCATATACAACACAGTCACTCCGATAATAGACAGTTTGAATGACCGCAGCGTTGTTACGAGCAAAAGACGTCTATCCAGACACACTTACAATCAGCCATTATGCAATGATATAGCGTCGATTCTTTCGACTTTCATCCCTGCCGGTAGAAGCGGTGATCGCGCAAAGTGCGTGTATAGATGCAGGAGGTAATCCCGCGGTTAAAGTTCTTGCGCCCGCGCGCGATGCAGCGGACTGAGATTCTCTTACGTCCCTATATCGAATCGGTGAGTACCGATCGATCGGCGCAGCCGGGCACCGTGGAAGTCAGATAACCGTCAATTTGCAAAAGGGGTGTAAGACGGGCGTCGAGGCCGAGACGAAACGACTCGACTCGACGGCACGGCGATCGACCCGATCGAAGTGCCGGCACACATCGCGATTGCTCACCTTCTTCCCCTCTTCAGGGTTGAAAGGCGGCTAGTGTAATCGATGCTGTCGGACGATCGAATCGAAACTGCGGCGGCTGCTGCCAGTAGCATCTCGTAATGATAGGCGAGGACGACGGGCGCCCAATCACCGATCTGACGTGCGTCCGTAACGAAGTAATTCGATCGTATCACGAAATCCGCTCCGTGTATTTTGCTACGCTCGCCGTTTCTTCCGCTAGTCCTCGGATCGGCGCAGCTGCTGCAATTTCGATTCGTTTTCTCGCTGACGCAACAATGCACGACGAGTAAAGCAAGTTTGTCACTTTATTCCGACATTATCAAATTCTTAACGGCAACAGTAATGTTAAACCTACGCAATTCTCAGTTAAAAGTTAATGTGTTTGTCGAATTGGCACGATCAATGAAATCGATGAACGATATTACAGTTTTTTTTTTTATGCCACACTTGGAAATTCATTAGAGATTATCGGACGATTAACGAGCGCTAATATTCTTCTAACGGAACAATGGCGTTACAAACCGATGCCGGTACTTTAATCGGCGATCGGCGCTTTCTGTATCTGATATGGAAGGTGTAGAGCGAGAGGCGCGGCAAAGGTAGAGGATGTTATTCAGAAGCGATAAAATCGTCGTAGTGCATGTAATGACAAACACATGCGTTCTCACCCCGAGTCCGCGGTGTATAGGTCGCCCTATCGAGCCGGATCTATATAACGTGGCATATGTTTAGGTCATTAATTAGCATCTGGAGCCAATTAAAGTAATTACGAATTCGACGGTAAAATATCGCTGCAGGCTACAGGCGGCCTAGGAGCGCTCTCTCGACGGCGGCAAGCGATACACGCAACAAAACCGAACCACGTCAGTTTTTATCAGACATCCGTCATGTTGTGAAGGCGATCGATTGTTCTACGAAACTATAACGGGGATACTTATATTGCCGCTATGAGGCAATGTAAAGTTTCCCCGCCAGCATTACGCGATCGGTCTATTATTCTCAATATCGCGATCTCGTTACTAATGGCATCATTATTATCCGTTTCGACAAATTTGGAAACTTCAGCAATGGCTACTTGCAGAGCTTATCAAAGTTAAATATTGCCTCGTACCTATAATATGTATCGTGACCTAAAAAGTGTTATATATACATATGATATTATGTGTTGGAGCGATGCTAAACATCGAGAAAAGAATGTATATCTTCGCTGCTCGCAATTTAATTTATTCATACCATTTCTCATTAAAGCGAAAACATTAGATCGCATTGACGATGCGATCATTATATCGCACAGCTTTTCATAAAAGCGCGCTGTTCCTCCTATTTCCGGCGATGCATAAATATAGTGGGAAATATAAATTAGCCGTACATCGTAATGCAATTTAATTACAAAATAAGAATACGCGCTTATCGCCATTCGCGCTTATTTGCGATGGTGAATATTTAGCGCAACAATAACAAGATGCATCGGCATGATACACGTTTGGCGCTATAAATCATTGTCGGCAGAATCTTTTACGTTTAGATTGCGCGTTATGACCGCCGACGCTCGATCGTTCGGGACGTTCGAAGAAAACCATTATCCCCCAACGACTTCCGCTGTTAATATAACGATCACGGTAGCTTCGCGCGGGAGGACGATCGTTATCGAAACGATCCTCTCGATCCTCCATCTATCAGGTCGCGAATCATCGGAATTTCCCCCACCGCCAACACTAATTTCCTGACGTGTGTCCACGTGACAAATACGCAGGATGCTACCAGACGGCAGCTATCGATACGCATCCGCCATTCGAACAGCCGTATATTACGGCTCACTCTCGGATATGTATTTATGCTTCCCGTATCATTTCGCAATTATCGATAACATCGTCAAGGCTTTTTGCAGGAAACAATGGGTCATTACTTGCCTGCTGTAGCCTGGTGCCTCTGTTTCTCCTTCTCTCTCTCTTTCTCTCTCTCTCTCGCCTCTGACTTCGTCCATGCTCGTCCTCACTTCTCTCGTCCGTTCACCAATCACGATGCCATATGTGTGTCTCACGAGACGTCATACACATTGATGGATCGATGCCGCACCAACTGAATGATCGTATGAAACTTCCGATGTTGTTAATTTTATTTTTAGCAATTGCACTTTTACTCGAAATCAATATTATCTTACATTAAGTTGAATAACGTCTACGACTTAACACCTATGATTGCTGATCGAGATTGTCAGCGTAATTCGAATTTGTTAATGAAAGACGGATCATAAGTTACGTCATCGACGCTCAATTGTTGATCGCAGAAGCGACAGATCTGGTTTCCCTTCTGACGCGGCGAGCCGGTATAGAAGTGGTATAACCTGTTTGATTCGAGCGATCGATCCCGAATCCCTTCCAGGATGCCTTCTATCGGATTGCCGCGAACGTGAATAAAGCGGACAGCGGGAAAAGAGAGGAGATGAAAGAGTCGCGGAGAGAGGACAAGAATTGCAGGCAGGGGTAACTACACGCCGCGAATGTAGCCGGAGATAGGCCGGTTCAAGGGCCGAGCTACTTTGAATATAAAAGCTGCTATAATTAATATCCAAGCCGGAACAACGGGGCGGAACAATATTTATTAGATACTTTATGGGGAAAGTTTAAAAAGGTAATCCGCTCTCTGTACTTAACGATACATTCGTTATTTTCTTTTTCTCTATCGATAGAAAAGTTTTGATTTAAAAGAACCGGTCTTCGTATCATATGTCTCAGCGCTCCTACGACATTTGTTTGTACTTTATGATTGATAAAGGAGTAACGTCGCGGCAGACGACGCACATCGATATGTTAATTAACGAACTTGCTAGAGACAAAGGCAAATGTAGTCGCCAAAAGTATTTCGTCATTAATGGTCTCCTTACGAGAACTATGCCTTCGTCGCTTTTGACGGAACAATGCTCTTTTGCATATCGATATGCATGAGCGATTTCAGCTCAGAAATGCTACGATATAAGGGGGGCCTAATTATTATGACTGACATGTTACAGTGGCAACGATGTTTACACCACGAATATTAAGTAACAGTTAACCAGTACAAAAATATCGATAGCAATCATAGTATTTCTAATTGCTACTGTAATTTATCGCATGACGTGTGATACATAAAATGAAGAGAAAGATAACTCTCGATCGCGTATAGCCAACTGCGCGAATAAATATATATTTCTAAGGCGGACGATACCGCACAGGTGGTTTGACGTAAATTCTCTCGCAGGCAGCCTTCGAATTCCAATAACATTAAGGAATTAGATTATAGAACGGAGTGTATTACAGTGTCCAGGATCAAAGAAACTGCGACGCCAGCCTACTATTTCCTGCGCTGAAAATATCAAAGCACAGCCTCGCGCGGCTCGACGGGCCGTCGTTTCTATTTTTGCCGGCTTTTCGTAGCCGCGAAATTAGGTGCAGCCGGCGAGAATTGATTGATTTCGCGTCGCACGGCTCCGTGACGGTAATTTAACGATCCGGACCACCGTGAAAAATTTGCACACCTTAAGCGCAATCGTCTGCGTCGTTAAAACTCTGACTACGCTGCAAAATTAAACCTCTTTAAAGCGAAACGGAGTACAACCTCGCGCGAATTACAAAGTACCTATGTCTCGATAAAAAGGGCTATCGTTTATTATTATTAACTCGAGAACGGTGACATTTTTCCGTTTTGCTATTAATCAGTCTCGGAATTAGTTCGTCAAATGTCTACGATATAAAGAACTCATACCAATAGAGTTGATAAAAAATGCCAATATTGCTCGTTTATATCGCGTGATATTGTTAATGTGACTCGAATCAGTTTTGCAATTTAACATAACGCGATCTTCATCTCGCATGTTTGATTAAAGTCACCGAGAAAATTAAAAACGCGATTTTCAATTCTCACCGAGTTAATATACTGTATATTACGAACGTTAACATTCATTATCGTTTCTTCTCCTTGTTACAGAGAGCGACTTCGGCGGAGAAAGAAATAGCCGCGTTAAAAGAACAGCTCGCCGCAACAAATGACAACAATTCCAAGACTGAGGGACACCAATTGTCTCAACCTCCGCAGGGAAGCGATCAACAACAGGTACACGATGCCAGCAATCCCAGAAGGACGCCGAACAGCAACCTCGAGCAGGAGCTGCAGGCCAAAGACAAAGAGGTGCGTTAGATCATACTCGAACCCTTCCGCTAAAATGTTGCTCTCTTGTGTATTACCACATGGTGATTGTAATCTCTAAATTTTTTTTCTCTCTCTCTCTCCCCCTCTTTTCTTCTTCCTTTCTTCTCTCTCTAATATTTAATTAAGAATAAAAGAATAATTGATTAATAATTTCTTTAAAAATAATCAATAACGCAACAAATCTTTCTAATAAAAAAGAAAAAAATTATTAATATCTATCATTCATGTTTTTTTTTTTAAGGTTTTCTTCATTAAAAACAACGCTAATGATGAGATAATAAATAAATTAAATAAATGTTTATATTAAGAAAATTAGTAAATAACTAATGAAATATTAAATTATATGCCCATAGAAAAATTTTACTTATTTCATAATATTTAGATAACTATAATCAAGAAAAATAGATCTTACACGGCTTGCGGAAGGATTGACAAATCGAACGTTCCTTCACGAGTGATCGCGCGGCTTAAACAACCGAGGGTTGCTGCGTGCAAAACCACCGCGTGTATGCTAGTGCGATTTCTGTGTACAGATACGCGTGAGCCGCGGCATGTCGAGATGAATGACTAACGTTGCTCGTGTTCGATATCCGCATTCGGTGGATTATTGTCCTCTCCTTCTTTATCCGTCTACGCAATTCTGTTCCACGCAATCACGTTCGTATACCGCACGCACGCCTGACACTCACCCCTTTGTAATCGACTGCTATCGTCACTCAGATCTTCAAATAGTGTATTTTCAACCAATTTTTTTTAAATTAATAGCCGCGTTTGTATAAACAGAATGTTTTTGCAATTTTCTTGAAAGCTGAATACAATATATTTCGACATAAAATAAAAGATGAGAAAAAGCGTTAACTTTTGCAACAAATTGTAATCAATTATTAAAAATTATGTCAGTATTATATTGAAGTACTATACTAAATAGTCAAATTTTAATCTTAATGTCATTAATAAATTTCTCTCTCTCTCTCTCTCTCTCTCTCTCTCTCTTTCTTTCTTATTAAAAGTATAATAAATATTATATTACACACATTTGTAATACTATTAAAAAATATATAAGAGAGAACATTATTAATTATATTATTTTAAAGATTACGGAAATGATATCAACTGATAGAATGCATAATATAGAACTTGTTCTTGCGTCATTCGCCATACGGAACTTCTTACTTGTTTATTTTACAAATTATATTTATTTATAAGGAGATTGGCACATAAATTATAGAGATAGAGATAGTTATAAGTTTTACATGGCGAATCACATTTAAAGGCGGCAACATGATTGGCATACAAACGGCAGATAATGAATTTGGGTGAATCGCTTCGCAACTCTCGCGTGGCATTTTTCTCCAGAGAAAGATACACGATCGGAACCTAGATTCGCGATAAACGTTTCAAATTACTCCGCCGCATTCCCGCGAAACCACGCAAACTCCCGCTTGCAGCTATAAGTAGCGAACGTGTAATGATACCCGATCAGCTCTATCGAAATAGATAACAAAGTCAATTTAGAAAAGCCGTAACGCACTAGGGATCTCGCGTCGGATCGCTCTCCAGCGTTGTCCATTAACGTCGCGTCCGGTTGAATAGGTGCATCTCGGCATATATTTAGTTACCACGAACGGCACGACGTACGGTTTGCTCGGGTCGTTAAAGCGCCGGAATGCGACGGTGGCAACGCGCGGACCTTTTATTACGATTCGCCGGTTTCGGTACGCGGTTTCGGAACCCCACGCGATAACATTATCGTATATATTTATCGGGAGAGTAAATAATTCCAGGGAGGAGGGCGAGTGCGCGCGGTTTCGCTTTAGGCAAAAATAGCCGCGGCGACCGCGCAAACCCACGTCTCCGAGAAGCTGCGCGAGCAGTCGCGCTTGCTCTCGTCTGCCTACTGCAATTTTCGAACTGCAATGCGCAGCTGCCGCGCGACACGAATGAATGGAGATAATGACGGTCATCTCTCACTTTTACCGCCAAATATTTGACCTAATAAACTACAGTCGTCTCACACAGACGACTCCGTTTTTTTGAGTTTTGTTTTATCTGGGGATAGGAGGCGTTGCGAAATATGTTGAGCCGTTACGCTTCTGGTTGATGTGCAATTAAAGTCGATTAATTGCAAGTAGGTAATTATGTATAAATGTACGTAGCGTAACGAAAATATTATGTCTACGTCTGACATATATGTTGTCATGGTATGAGTCATATATTTGAGGTTTAAATTGCATGTGTGATTTAATGGTATTTGACGTTTAAATTAAATTAAATTAAATCTTTTTTTTATTTTAATCGTGTTAATAAAATTATTAATTTTATATAAAATATTAATGCATACATTTCGTTAAAAATTTTTTATTAATATAATAATAACAAATCTAAAGATAAAGAAATTTGTTAACGCTGAAAAAAAATCTGTGTTTTTTCACTCGTTTAAAGCTATAAAGAAAGGACGTGTTATATATAGATCAAACTGCCAGTTGAACAAGAGGTATATAGAGCCATCCAGTCAATAAATCTTCGAGAGGTAATATAGAATACGAGTTACCCGCCGCTACTCGAAGCCTTTTTTCCCCGGAAGTGGTCAGGAAGAGCCTAAGTGGTAGTTGCACCCTTTAGTGCCGTGCACTTTGCGTGGTTTACGAAGCAGCGTGCAAGGAGGTCGAGCCCGTAAAAATCTTGCGGTAAAGGAAAAGGAGTGTGGCGGGAATAGTGGGAGGAAGCGTAACCTATTAAGGGTGTATAATGCGAGAGGGGCGAAAGCAACGGCGCGTCGGACGGGAGGGTGACGAAGGCGGATGTACACGAGTTCTTAAACAAAGCCAAAAACACTTAAAGTGGCGCGCGCGTGAAAAAGGAGTGATAAAAACGCCGCTAAGAGTTCAATAAGTATCCTCCTTAGAGCCAATAACAACCACTCCTCCTTTTCTGTCGCCTTCAACGGCCGTCCGCCCTTCCTCTGTTCTCTTTGCGCCCTCCCCCCGTTGTCCCCGCGCGAGGAAAATCGTTTGCTTCGAAGCCTCCGAGCCTGTTGTAATCCCGGAGCCGATAATCTCCGATCCCGTCTCTCCTCTTGTCAACGTCGTATCCTTGGTCCTTGTTCATCCGTTCCCTTGTCTCGAGAATAGGAAGGGGATGGCGCGTTCTGTTCTCACCGACGATGCCTTTTAACGAATAAGAATTTGCTTCGCGGACAATGTCTTTATTGAGAAGCCATCGCGCGCCATGGAGCACCGGAATGATTTTTATTATTATTCGTCGATTAAAGGAAGGTAATGGCAGTTTCAAGTCCCTCCCGAGCGACGGGATGATTTAAAGACGATAATGAGGAGTAAATAATGCGATAGTGTCTCCGAAAGAGGGGGACGATGGGTGTCTCAGGGAGGGGTGGTCGCGCGATACTCTGACGGGAGTACGCCCATGAATTATGGAGGCTTCGAAAGTACGTTAGTTTATGATGGATCGATAATTATCAGACACGTGTGTCAATGTATATATTACTGTAGCTGATACCTGATATTTGCTTCACTAACAATTTTGATACGTGTGGTGATATGTGATTCCAAACGTGAAAATTGCACGAATAAAGTATAGATTTCTTACTCTT
Organism: Cephalotes varians; assembly: GCA_037157785.1. Lineage (NCBI taxonomy): Eukaryota > Metazoa > Arthropoda > Insecta > Hymenoptera > Formicidae > Cephalotes > Cephalotes varians. The sequence continues at coordinate 1,020,642 of JANQDE010000002.1, read as the reverse complement.
TAAGCGATTTGTGATATTACATGAGTAACATGTAAACTACTTGATTATATATAACGTAGAACTTCGAACGAGACAGATCTTGCATTCGTAGACGTTTCGCTTCCGCATATTCGTCACTTTGACATATTAATAACATTTTCATCAACTTGAAATCGGAGACGCGCAGCAACGCAAAAACTTCTCTCATTTTTTCGGAAAGCGTCGCCAAGCGAAACAGATTGTATCAGCTATTTTTTTTTTCTGAGCGTCTTGTGATAAGAATTATCACTTTACACTTATCAATCGACTCCGCAGCTTCGATCAACAAGTTTTGACTGAGTAAAGATTGAATTGCCTCTAGACGACCTTGAATAATTAATCTTGAGTTAGCGATATTTGCTTAAATTTTTTTAGATCATAATCAGAAAAGTTTTACTTTCGATCGCAACTAGTTTCACTATCAGAAGCCCTGACAATCCCTTAACATGTATATGTACGCTGTTTTATTTATCGCGTTTGCAAATGAATTATCCACGATGAAGTGACGATGACTTGCGATTGCAAACGTTTTTTGTGTTTCGCTCATTATCTCATTATCTCAATATTTTAGAATTATTAATATTGTATATGCAAATCATAGCTTCGACTACCAACAGCCGACTCCGTCACATCCGTAATTTCAACAAGACATTGTGAGCGCTGTCCCCGCGGCACCCTGTCCGTTACCCCCGAAGACAGGCTCGCGCATTTAAATCTGTACTCCGGAAAGCGTTCCGCCCGCCCCGCCGGAAATAAATCACTCCCGCCCCACATGTGAATCACGGTCCCGCGCGAGCAACACGAGAACGAGAACGTCGTCAGAAAACGCAGAAATTTCTTTATTTTCGATGATTTCGTTAAGTCTATGTGTCACTCGCATGCGATATCTATTGGAACGTTTACTCTAAATCCGATACAAGCGTATACGAAGCTGCTTTTGTAATACAATATACAATGTAATACAATATATTATTATTAATCACAAAAAAAAGAGAGAAGAAAAAACACTTTTTCCTGGATATATATATATATATATAGGATGTGGCCAGATATTAAAATTGCAACCGCGTAACATCCTATAAACATGGCAATAATAAAAATTAACACGATGGATAAAGTGGCGCGATAAGCGCGCTTGTCCGCGATTCATTCCGTTTCCGTTTCCTGTCGCGTAACCACACGGGATTGTATCGAAACGATGAGTATCGATGTAGGATTTGCGTGCTCGATTTGATGCCACGGTAGCAAACATTCACGAATTCTCGATTAGGTTCTCAACGAGACGAGGCTCTAGCAATGTTTGCGCTGCTTAAACTGTCGCGATAACAATGGCGTTGACATTTTTAAGTCATAAGACAAGAGATTCAATCGAGCGTTTGTAGAATCTTGAACACGTATATAATTGTCACGAGTGCATACAAAGTAACTTCAAGTGCTTCATCTAGATTTATCTCCCGATGCGAACAATAAATTACAATGGCGGAAATGTTCTCAATGTTTAGTCTTTGAGTTCCATCAACATTGCTGTCTCCTTGTCTCTGTTGCCGCAGAAATTGGATATAGTGACAATGATAACATACGCGCTACCGAGGTGGCAGAGAGCCTTCGGGGCTTTGTGTAGCTTGTGTCGCGGAGACAAATTGAATTCGTCACAGCTGCGGCTCTAAATTCTCGCTATTTTGTTGCTGTACTTATCTTCGGCTATTTTGTCGCGTCACCAGCCGTCTTACCTCCCACAGCTGCTTGATCTTAATTAAACACTAGAAATCTCTGGCAGCTTTAAAACTTGTAATAGATATTCATTTGTCCTCAATGCTGTGAGTTCCCAGTCGTAATTACTTTAAGTTATTATGAGCATGATTTGGTCAATGAATAAAGAGAATCATTGTTCTAACGTTATTTGTCAAGTCGCGATGACAATTAGGGTTAGTTCCATTCAAGATGTTCAAAGACATTTTGACATTGTTGAAATTTTACATTGGAGTATATACGTGACAAAAGATGCCTTCCACTCTTTCAAACGATAATTTTAAATTGCGGGGAATATGATTATTACATAATTGCGTGACACGAGTTTAATTTGCATTCATTGCAATTGGAAATTATTAATTATTCAATCTGCCTGTCACATCGATTCTCGAATATTTCACCGATTATCTCGGGGTAACGCAAACGCGATGCACGCTGATGATTGACAGTGATTGCTGCCAAAAGGCACGATGGAAGCTCGAGTCATTTGGTCGTTGTAGCGTGACGAATGATTCATTCTCCGTGCAATTATAACAGAAAATATAATGGTCCTTCGGATATATCTATCAATTCGTTAACAATAGTAATAATAATAACAACGACAACGCGGGCTTCAAGTCACTTTATATTTCTGAGAATTGTATCATAAATGGGCCCTTAACGACTTCGGCGAAGTTTAGAATTATTTTATTTCGAATCGTTTTCTTTCGGCTCTCACGAGACGCTTAAGGGGTAACAAAGAGAAGGGGAGAGAGTGAGAGAAAGAGAAGTAAAACTTCTGGCAGCGTGGCGAGATGAAAGAGACACCGTGATACTCGTGCCAAGGCAAATACGCTCGGCGAGTGTTTCAAAACACGTTGGCTAATGTACCGAGCGCGGTAGATCGAAAAATAACCAAGAGTGTTATCCGCGCTTCTTCTTCTCATGTCCTATTCCGGCGTATCGTCCTACAAAGTGAGATTACCACTGGAACAGTCGCGCGGTCGTTCTGTGCAAAAGGCACAAGAGAAAAATCTTTCTTGTTGTATCTTTGTTCACGATGTTGCACCGAAGTGGTTCTGCCACCCGAAGTGCCCAATCATTCAAACGTAATTCTTAGATGCATTAAAAATTTATATTTTATTTGCTTATGCTCTCGATGTTTAATGATTTATGACTAATCGTAAATTAGGTCGATTTTTGCTTTAAAATTTCACCGATCTTATAGAGCGGAATATCGTTTATGAATGGAGATATAGGCAGATTGATAATCCGAAATACCGAATAACTTTGTCGTTTTGTACTTCCATCGTGATTGCAACGTTGACAGACGAATTTCTTTGAAAGCTACCGTAGAATTTCTATTTCCCTTACTGCATTAGTTAAATTACTCTTAGGAATCTCACATGAGCACTTATTAGAAATAGATAATTAAAACAATAAAAGAATAAAAAAAAGACATTTGTGACATATTCAGTGGCCATACTCTAATAAATAATGTTAATATGTTTACTGTTTAAATATTGCGTTGTATGATTTTACAATTTACTTTATGTTTCTTACATGATCTTCAAGTCTGATTGTTCGAGTCTTATCTCATCATCGCAGACTTCTTCGTGTGAGCCAATCGGAACCTTATCCGTTTGTCGCAATTAACAACGAGATATCGGTAACAGACGCCATATTAGTAACGCCGATAATAGGCCCGCAAGAATATATCCATAACGATATTACCATATTTGCCCTGATAGGAAGATTTGTTGATAATTAGCGATAAGGAACAATTGACTGCGCAATACACGATGATACGGAGCAACAAATAATCGGATTGCGGCTCGAACGAAACGACAAATTTTATCATGCCTCCGGCACGGCGATTACGTGTCTGTATGTACACGTTATAACGGATATATAGCGTACTTATCCGCGAAGTATCCGCGGCGCCATGTGCAATAAAACAGATTAGACTTACGTTGAACTGACGGATCTATCAGTGGGTGGAGAAACTAAAGCTTTTGCGCGCGCGATGTAGGCTTATGTAAGCATTCCTATATAAGATTATTATAATATATAAATATATATATATATATATATATATATATATATATATATATATATATGTGTATATTTATATATTATAATGATCTTATATAGGAATGAGTTTTATATATATATATATATATATATATATATGCTTTTTAAAATTGTATATTCTAAGTTTAGCATACGTGGAATTGAATAACATATTTATTTTTATCAAAAAATAATTACTAACTAAAATTTTCTCGTTGCCTAAAACAGTTTAAATATCAGCGACATAACATTTATATATATTTCTTAATGATTCACTTATTTTATGTAAAAATTTTTATAATACATTTTATTAAAACTGATCTAATCAATGTTTTCGCGATGTGCGCGAACTTTAAAGAACATTTTGTATCTTATCGCTACTGTATATTTTGCAGTGCAAATGTGATATAAATTATAATAATTTTTTATGTTATGTCTACATATGTCTACATATGTCTCATCAGAAATCCACCTTGTAGTATTCGTGAAAAGGGTTCGCGGTTGCGTTGAGGCTTTCGAGAGAGTTTCGACTTGAGAGTATTGACCGGCCGGAGATACCGACAGACAGGGAGGATGATGGTCTGGCAAAAATCTGGAAATATTTGCATTCGAGCGAAAATGACGTGGGTTAGAAGTGCAACGAGTGCTTACCATACTCGCGGCTTCTTCTGGCGATAGCTACCCGACTTATACCGACGTCAGGGAAAACCAATATCGTTAGAGATATTCATTTCGAGTAGAACAAAATATACAAACTCGCGATATAACTCGTTCCACCCGTCTCCACCTCTTTTCAAAACATAAACCGCTCTCTTCTCTACCATCATTTTGTCTCTTTTCCTTCGCCCTTCTTGCCTCGAATTTCTATATCTGCCAGTTTTGTGATTCTCGCTATTGCTCGCATTGATGTTCCGAATAGGATATTTGTAATGGTTGTTAACACCATTAAAAAAATTTTTTTTCATAATTTCTTGAATTATTCATCATTTAATCGAGTGATAACATATGTCAATCTATTTTTAATTAAGCATGAGCAAATGTTCTGTTACATTAATTTTGCAGTGCAGTTTGAGAGCGAATTATTTGTAAGCAACGTTCTTGATCTACATCTAACCTGTGAACGCAGGAATAGCCGCGTTCTCCCTCGAGTTGTGCGTAGTATGTACACGGTAAAGGAAAAAAGAGGGAGAGGAAAGACGACCCGCATGCTCCATCATCGTCGGCTGAAACATTAATTAGAAAATCTGAATAATTAGGAACTAACTTTCGCGCGACGTGTAAAACTCGTTCCGCTCATACACGTGTGTGCGATGCGTGGTTGCGTCTGTTTCGCACTCTGCAGTCGGAGGGAGTCCGCCTTCCTCTCCGCCAACCTCGACGGCGGAGGAGGAAAGGATAGAAAGCGAACAACAGGGTGTCACCCTTCTACACCTTCACTCTTAGCTTTTTAAAAAAGGTTCTCCAGTTCAAACTGATCGATCGACCTCATACTCTCCTCCACATCGAAATGTGTATCTGGTCACGGGGCTCGCTGATTGTATCGTAATTACGGTTTTAAATATACTTCATCGAGCACGCGAGCTTACGAACTCGGCGCTAGGGGGTGGCGGCCGGCACTGGAATAAGGTAGAGGTGAAAGGAGACAGTTAATGCCCGTGCCCTTCGATTTAACGTCGACACGAGCGCGCTCGAGGTGTATTGCAAGCAGCACGCTTACAGAGGGGGTAGTCGACGGGGTGGCGGGCTGCGCTCGACCACCTCATCGGTAGGCAATCTTTTCTTATCGGGTCACAGGAGATTTATAGAAACGAGCCGCGATGGCGTATTGTCATGACTTGGCCCCGTGCACGTGAAGTCGATCTGGAACGCGATATATGTGAGTGTATGAGTGTATATATGTACACCAGCGACCCGAGTTTATGTGTGGTGGTGTACGACGGAAAGTAGCTACCAGATGGAATTATTACTCACAACCGTGACTAAGCCGGGCTTGAAAATTACGTGCTCGATCCGCAAAGACGATACACCGCGAAATATGTCGGTCTCTATTGCACCGATCAAAGGATTGTGAAGTTCGCAATCGTTTGCGCCGTTAAATTATTACTGCACGCGGCGTACGTAGCTAGTCGAACTTGATGTGTGAGACTTTCTTGCGCTATGTGCAGCTTTCTATGTAGTAATTCCAGATCGTCCGTGCTTATTATCGAATAACGTAGAAATGATCATTATAAGTACTGTTGAAAGAAGCTCTGATTCTGGTGCTATGTTTAAGAATAATCATAGAGAATTGTGACTTTTCAGTTTTTTTTATATTGACTCTATCTTTTTATTATTTAATTTAAATTTATAACGTCTAGATATAATTAATCCGTTTTGCTAAAATTATATGTTTCGAAGACTTCAAGAAATATATAAAAATAAATTATTTGAAATAAAATGACACCTCTATTCCTAAAAACAAATCTTAAAACTAATTTTCATTGAAATTTTTATTATATATGAAAAAGAAATAAAATAATAATAAAACTGATATACGACTTAAAGGCTACATTAAATAATAAAAGACAAAAGTAATTAAATTTGGGTCAATTTACAAATTCAAAAATTTTCAACAGAGAAAATTATATTCGTATCTTGATCATTTTTGCAGAAAATAATGTGAACACGGTATTCGTTTTTTTACCGCCTTATTTCGATCGACTTTTCTTCATTGGTCAGCCAGATATCATTCGCCTTCCAATCCCACCGAAGAAGATAATACCGAAAGGATGAAACTCTCAACGTCCCGAACGCGCGTTCGCGCACATGAAACGGAAGAGAGTACCGGCAGAAAAACGGCGGCGTCTCTCGAAATTAATTCTTTTTTTCTCCGGGAGATAAAAACCTAACGAAGCCGCGCGCGCGAGCTTTATTACGCGAAAGCGAACGACGGAAGAGAGGTATATACGGACGGACGTAGGTAGAGGCTCCGAATGAGAAAACGGGAGAGGAGAGCGGGAAAAAGATAGAGATACGTGCGGAGAGAGGGATTGATATAGGTGTTCCTGGTGGCGATGGCGATGGGACGTAGGGTGGACGCGGGGGCCAGAGGAGCACCTAGGGGCGGCCGGGGGCAGCGGAGGGGGCGGCCGAGACACAAATACGCTGAAAATTAGATTCATAACTTTTCTGCTGCGCTTTCGCGGCGGAACGACTAAAGGCTGCCCGGGCTAGTTAAAAATTCCGTGTGCCCGCGAATATCAGTCCCTATCTCCTCCTCCTCATCCTTCTCATCCTCATCCTCATTCTCATCCTCATCCTCTTGCCTTCTCTCTACATGCACATGCGTGTGCATGTGTGCACGTGCGTATATGTATCTATATACATAAAAAAATCCCACCTCCGCCGTACATGCGAGAGATGGTGAACTACCATCCTGCACCGACACCCTCCTTCTCACTCTCCTTCTTCTCCACCCTCGCTCCTCTCCTACGATTCGCACGCACGGTTATATCCTACCTATACCTTTCTCCACCTACAACCTACACGCCTCCATCGTCCAGACGGACGACGGGAATTATCTCCGTTTTTCCGCAAACGCGATTAACCAGAAACGTCGTTCAGCAAGCCCTCCGGGCCCTCTCGACCGGCAGGGATATCCTCCTCCTCCCCATCGCTCTGTCTCGCTCGCTCCTCCTTTAGCTTTCGACTCGACTCGACTCCGCCGATTGATAATTCACGATTAATCCTTCGCGAGAGCGGACTTCTCCCGTGCCGCCCTGAGGCTGCCTCGAGTTCACGGCGAATTTCGTGGCAGCCGATAATTTCATTGTACTTGAAATCCGAGACGCAGGAGAGAGAAAAAAAGAGATGCGCGCTTCTTGTTGCGAATTCAGACTCTAACCGAGAGAATCGCGATCGAACAGGCTGAAGCTTCCTATGATAACGAGCGGCGGTTTCTGCGGTTTGCGATTATCGATACCGCTAACTTCCGCGTAATTGATAGCTGAGCTCCAGTTTCTTTGCTCGAAACGAGTATTACCCGTGATGAAATATGATTAATAACAAGCGCGCACTTATTACGGCATGTGTATATGTACATGTAATATACGTTTGTACATTAATTATTTTTTTCTTTTTATATTTTACTCACACATTATATTTTTTATGACTCAGAAACGACATTTCTAATCTTGAAGCATATCGTTAATTTTCATTCTATTTTATCTTATACTACATTTTATCCCAGATAGATTTTTATATTTTACAAATACTTGAAAATATACCTATATTTTTAACGGTATCTGCTTTCAAGACATTTATATACGTATGTCCGGCACGTAGCTTTCACGTAGCGGCGTCGCGTTTTTCGATGAATTTATTTCGAGCGACAACTCGTCACGGGTCGATGGTTATAATAATAAATGGCACGAAGAACGGCGGATTGTCAGTAGCGTTTCTTTCGCGATGAAACGCTCGGTATCATCTATTGTACATACGTTCAAACGTCGAGCGCCACGCATGTGTATCCCTGTCGATTGGCAGAATGTCAAAGCCTCGTTAGTTGACTCGCGAGATATTTGCGCGAAACATAGAAATATAGAATCGAAAATGTAATAATAACAACATATTCCTTGGCGCAGTCGTACGATTGGTATGCAAAATATTAAATCAAACAAACTGACCGCGAGATGAGAAACGGGCAGAAAGCACTCGTAAATAATGCTCATTGATTCTATCCAATGTAGCTAGTGCATTTAACTCCGAAGGTCGTCGAAATCGTTGACATTTCGTAATCGCTTGAATTATATTCGGCGAAATATTTCAGCAGTCATTTTGGCCGATGTAAAACGCCCGCTGTTTATCCGCACGCATCTTTTTATTGAAAAAAAGACAACACGTAAATTATTCATTCGTGCACGTGGATTAATTCCAAGCGCTGAGTAAATCAAACCGTGATGATATCAATAAAAATTACACGTACTATAAAATTAATGTGCATAAAGGGACCTTGGTATAAAAGCAGGCATGTCAGAAAATGCTCGTTGGAAATTCCGAACAACTCTTTTACTTCTATAGTCTAAATTGTTTGGTTCTTCCATGTCTTTCTTCATCCGAAAGAGGTACATATACGTGGCTTCCTCCGCAAAGCCAGATTGTATCGAGCTCCAATAAGGACATAACTTATCAGTCGTTCAGGTTTTCCGCGATGGAGCTCTCTCGGATCCACCTTCGCTTTCATGTCGGCACAAGTATATGATATTTAAAATTAATCCTTCCTTTGTGCTGCCTCGCTGCCTGCCCGCTCGCTCGCTCGACTGTCTGTCTGTCTGTCTTTTTATCGTACCGATATGGAGTCGTATAAATTTTACTCCATTATTCGTTCCGTTCGCGGTTGGGGTCGGGGGCAAGAAGCGAGGAGTTAAGAGAGATCAGCAGAGGGAAGGGAGATAGGGAGTTAGTAGGAGAGATGGTGGACTGAAAGAGGGGAGAGTGGTTTGATTCCGGAAGAAGGGGAGCGACGGTTCGTCTTTTTGTCTTTGCCGGTGTACTGTGAGGCTTTCATTTCGAATCCTCAATCACCGCTGGTGATCAATCACAATTGAACTCGAGCGGCAAGGATGCGACGGGATGAAAAAAAGGTGAGGAAACAGCCCAAGCAAAAAAGCGGGACGGAAGATGCGATGAGGCGTCAACGCGAACGAGACGCGGATTGCTCGATCTCCACTAGATATCACATATGTAATAGCGTGCAATATAAGGCAGATTAAGCGAGATTATATCTTGTCAATTATTTAACATAATTTTACCACTTTAAAGTATGTGTGGAAGAAACGGGCTTGGAATTAAAGTAGTTCTCCTAAACTTGATGACATAGACATATACCTTTGCAACTCTGTGACACAAGCCAGACAGAATCGTCGTGCAGATCGTATAATATCGCGGATAAGAATTCACGCAAAATCGCGATGTGGATACACCGATCAGTTGTGCCGGCATTAAGTAGCGATGCCCGCCGCAAGTCAGACGGCGAACCGGAGGGGTGAGGGTTCGCCGAGCTCGTAGGATTCGAGCCAGGAGGTGGAGAAGGTGGAGGCGGCTCAGGTCGGTCCGTGAATGCCTTTTGATGCTACCCCACCCGCGATCCGAAGGATAATGCACAAACCAAAGGATAATTCCCGATACGGGGACGAAATCCGAGCGGAAGAGCGGGAGAAGGAGGGGGCGGAGCGCGGAGGGCGCGGGATGGTCGGGGCAAAAAACTCTTATTTAAAAATGTATTTACCGTCTGGCTCGCAAGAATCGCCATCCGCCTGGAAAGTTCGCTTTTTACCCTTCTGCTTCTGCTTGCGTGTATACGTGCATGTACGTACGCGCGTATGTGTATGTATGCGAGTCCGCTTACCGCTTTATCCGCGGAGATGTAGAAACCGTGGGGGGACGCAGATACGGGGGGGCGAGCATCTACCCATTCTGATCTACACGTGTGCCTGGGCGCGTGTACGTGTGCGTGTCCGTGTAGACGTTTGCTAGCAACTCCTTCGTCCGTCTGTCGCTTTTCCGTGCTTAAACGCCAGACGCTTGAACGCGAAAGCTTTTCAGATCGACGTGGAGGCACGTAGATTCGAGACCGAAATGATGGACAAAGGGAAGACTGATAACCCTCGATGTAACTCGTGGTAATCGTGATGGATACGAATATCAACGAAAATCAAATCGTAATAATTATAATATATTCATCGTTGTAATTTTATTAACGTTTCAAAATTATAAATTTGTAATATTGTAAAATTTTAACGAGATTATTGATCTTATATTTTATATAGGTATAATTTTAAAAAAAATCTCTGTTAAGTAATTCTATAACTACATTTTATTCGTTTAGCAGAGCGAAAGGCTAATATCTTTCATCTTTGATACAAATATCTCAATTGATATTACCTCTTCCTAATCCTAATACGAATTTTCACTGGCCCAGGGAGCATCAAAGAGTTCAGTTTCATCGTGCGAAAATAGATTGCGGTGTGTCGGACATTAAATGGATAAATTGCATCAGAGCCCGAGCCGCGAGATATAACGCGGCGCGCGATAACACGTGCAGATTACAGACGCGGTAGCGCCATTGTCTTGAGTGTCGGTAGCTTAACTTTTATCGGGTGAACGCATATTCACGTGTACGTAGACGCGGATCTGGAAGTATGGTGCAACCTCGGCAATCGTTTCGCCGGCGGTGCCGTTAGCCGATTCCGAACTTTGCCACGCGGCAGTCCGCGGGAAATGTATCTGGGATAGATGGATGAAATGTAACTATCAAAGTTGGCGATCGCAGCACGATGGCATTCCCCGTCTGCACCCGCGCTGCAACTTGCCACCCTCCCGATACTCACCCCCTTCGCGTTCATCCTCGACGCTTGCTCACAATTTATATTACGGGCGAGGTGCGCATATAATTAATTTAATTAAACGCTCCGCGCTGAAAATCGTCCTATTAGTTCGGCAACTTTTGACGGCTGTTACCTTTCTGTTTCCCTCTTTCCCTCCGGCGTTCGTCCTTTCTCTTTCGTTCTCTTACTCTTCCCCGTTCCTCTTTCCCACTAGTTTCTACCATTTATTCTCCCTACTGCTATTCTCGTTCTCTTGGCTTGTTATTCTCACGCTTTCCGTTCGTTACTTTGCGACACGAACATGGAGATTTTTTAATGTCATAAGTGTAAATACAACGTTGCGCTTCCGTCTGTTTGTTTCATCTTGCGAGAGTACAATTTGGAGTCGCTTTTCTGCATCATAATTTGTATCACTCGCGTTATTGTTAATTAAATTCCCTCTCCTCAGCATCATGACAGAGTACTGTATTCAAGAATGTGATTACGATATGACACGTTGAATTATACGTACAACACAGTTTAACTGTCCATCTTATTTAAATATCGTTGTATTTTGTTGTTGCCGTTTTTCTCTTAGCACAATTATCAGCGTTGCAATTGCATGTGTCATTTTATTTTTGCAACGTGTTTTGATCTTCTGTAGCGCAGGATAAAATAAATTTTTTCTCTATTCCTTATTTTTTTCAAGACTTTATTTTAGATTAAAGTGTATATCGCGAGGACGAATTTTACTATGTAAATAATTTTGGAAAAGCTCAATAATTTGTGATAAAGGAATTAAACAGGGGACAAAAGAATACTGCAAAGATAAATTTTGATGTAACATAAATATAGTAGCGTAATTATAACGCGATATATTTTATTTACTTTCATCCCGTGTACTTGTCCTGTGCCCATACCCGAGATTTCTTTTACGTCATTTCGCGTCGATTATTCGACTCGCCGTTTCAAGCGACCGCTTTGCGTCGCTCATATTTTGCGAAAATGTACGCGACGTGTCGTAATATTTCTCTGTCCTTTCCAAAGGTACTTGTTGAAGCAAAACTTTCAGCTTGTTTGACAAATGTTGGGTACCGCGCAGCCATCCAAATATCTATGGCGGAGTCAATTACTCTTGGCAGTCCAAAGCCAACGGTGGGCGTTAATGGGTTAATTTTGATGACAAGAAGTGGCAATGCCAACGCGTGCGAAGACACAATCCTCAAGGAATCTATTAGCTGTGTCGAGAAACGTTGAAGTAACGTTTAAGCGATGACAGTGATGTTTTTTTAATTCACACGCTTGGCTTGCGATCAATTGCAATCGCAACACGATATGAATACAATGAAAATCATATTGTTATACGATGTTAAAATCATATTGTCCCTGTTATTGTTATTAATTGGATTAATCAGTTATGTGAAAATTTATCGTTGGGTCTAATATTATATTATAATTAATAATAAAATGCGATAATAATCTTAGTGAATGTTTGGTTATGTATCGATCGATATGTAGTTAATTTTGAAACATATTATGTTACTATAATAATTTCTTATTACATATTACATATACAAATTATTATTGTTATCTTTAAACAAAAATTATCGTTATTTAATTATGTCAAATTAATTAAAATAAATTTCGTATATATTTATAAAATAATTTAAATATATGATTCTCTTATGTATATCATTAGTTATACATAGAATATAACAAGTTATGATTAATTACGACTAGTTTATCATGCATTGAGAACTACTCTTGGTTAGCAATAGAATAAGTAGGGATCGAAGTTGATTTCCGCGCTGATTTCTCTTTCTCGAAAATGTAAGGGATCGTTGTGTCGCGCGGATTAGCCTAAACTCCAAAGGATAGCTGCTAGGATTCTTGGTAGTTGCCTGGACATACAGATTGCGGTCAAGAAAGCCACCCTCCAATCTGACCCTGTTTTGCCCTCTCTTTCCCATTAGGATGGGATTCTAAAATATCCTCTTCTTCTCTCTTTATCCACGCATTTCCATGATCCTGTCTTTGAGATTAACCCCCCCCCTCTCTCTCTCTCTCTCTGTCGTATATCCTAACTAGATTTCCAAGCTCTCTTTCTCTGCATTCTGCCATGCATCTGTGCTTTGTCATTTGCTTACGGTCAATCTGTGTCGTTGGTTCTCTGAAAATCCCTTCGGGTTGCTGCCACCGCAGTATCTCCTATCTAGAGATCACTGATCGCAATTCGATCTGACTGCAGAGCGGCACAAAGGTGGCCAATGATCACCCATCCTGCGATCCTAATGCTTATCGCCTGCCGCCTCCGGGCTGCGTCCAATTGACGAGGCTCGCACGACGCTCTCTAACGCCTCTCATTAAGTATTCGCCCACGACAGCTCGAAGGATTTCCTTTGTAATAAGGATTGACGCAGGTTTCGGTCAATGATAAGTGAAAAGCTCGAACAAATCATGAATACAAATTTGCCAATATGTTTTTTTGCTTTTTAAAGCTGTCTATTACATGCAGTTTCGAAAATAAATATATCTGAAATGCGACGTTATCTGAGACAGATATACATCTCGATTAAATCTCAACAAGCTTGCATTTCAAACATTTTGCATTTGGTATTGACTTAAATAACTCGGACATGAAGGCAAATGCATTTGAAATATCCTATATTCAAACGTAATAATTTGCACGACCTATATAATTAAATACTGTTATATATTTACAACATATGTTGCCATCAAATATGATACCATACACACACACACACACACACACACACACACACACACACGCGCGCGCGCGCGCGCGCACACAGAGCGAGATAATATTTTAAAAAATTAATATAATTTAACTTTAAGAATCACATCGCAAATATATAAAATACATACTTTAAGAACGTAGCAGCAAATAAAGCAAATAAAGTAGGATCCAAACCAAGTAAACAAGAGCAAACAAATATGAATGTGAACAACTTAATTCAAAATATATACAATTCAACTAGCGATTGTTCTCTCACTCGATTACTAATTTAGAATCTCGAATAATAATTATTATTATTCAGATAGTTCCTTTATTAAAATTTTTTTATCTAATCAATAAATATATGTTTATACTTTATATATATAATATATATTTACATAAGCGATTAATTTGCCATTATATTTCACAGTAACAGAAAAATCTTAGAGTATCACTAGAGATAAATTAATTAATATTGTCAGCCCATTTGAATAGGTCGATAACTTGTTGCTTAGATATCAAGTCGCATATCAACTTATGCTTGTACGCATTGATGAGAGAATCCGGAGGAATCTTTATCAGACCGGACTGAAAGAGATATGATAGAATCGTGTACGACAGACGCGTAGTGTGAGTGCCTTTTCGAATGAGGGCAATAAATGACCCATGACCTATCCGGAGTACAGTGGTGACTGTTTCGAGAATTATTTGTTCTACGATTATTATAATTCCGAATATAATGTGTTCGACATGTGATGCGTATAAATTAATCAGTTAATTGTTGTATTTTACTTTTTACCTTTCATTACGTAATTATATATTTATTACATATACATATTTACAGAATTACACAATATTTTTTTTTTCAGGGAAAATTGCATTTTAATATCGAATAATAAATTTATGTATGTTGAGAGAAAATCTAAAATTGAAAATAATATCTCATCATTATACCGTTATCATATAAATATTTAAGAATATATCAACTTCGTTAGTGTTTCATTGAGTAATATTACACAAGTACTGATACAGAAATTATCATTGAGTAATTTCTTATCGATATAAAAGTAAATTCGGCGCCACTGGTAGTCGCTTGTTGCGGGAAGCTGAGGTTATCGATAAAGGAATAAATAAGTTGATACATTTCGGCTAATCATGCATCAACGTTTGATCCAATAAAATAAGTTACTGTGTTCTTTGATGCCTGTATTAAGAAAAGGTCCAATAACGATACAGTCTCTAAACGTGACCCTTGGCTCGATCGTATTCATTTGAAATTCGACCGTGTATACGCGACGTTCTCATAACATATTTTCGACTGATCAAGAAATCATTTCTCACTCGCGGAAATAAATAAAAAATAAGTGTAAAAAAGTTGTGCATTTGTCTTATTTGTGAGTATATGAAAAATATTAGTGATTGATTTGTACGTAATGTATTATGAAGACATCCGTAGATATTTTGATTGGGAGGGGTGTAAGATGTGTCAATAAACGTGATGGATCTGACAGAACAGTTGCTCATATCTTTACTTCGTGCGGTTAAAACATAAAAATCGTATAGATAAAAGGTGATTCTTCGCGAAATTGAGAAATACTAATTGAGATCGCGAATTTCTCGGCTAAATGTGTGATTTTTTTTTCGAAAAACGATCGCACAACGACATTGCTTTCCAAAGTGCTTGGAAATAATCCGCTTGGGCGCGTGGCAATACTGGAAGTAAGCCCAGGAACGATTTGAAATCCGGAAGCGTAAGATCTCGGTCGGTGGAGGATCGGGTAAGTTCTCGAATTTAATTACGGCAATTAGAGCCGAAAGGCTTTCTCCTTCCACTGCCGCCCTGTTCGCACAATCCGTTGTCCTACCCGCTCTTCTGCTTACCACCCTTTCTCTCGATAGCCCTGGATCAATCGCATCGACCCTTCCAGCCATTCGCAGTAGACCCTGGCTGCCATTGATTGACAGAGAAACTTTTAAATCACACCCTTTATCCGCGACCACGTTCGATCAGTTCTATCGTTTGTACGAGATTAATTTGGTTTTCTTCGCAGTCATCGGAAGGAGAGTCTCTATATTCGTGTTAAACTTTCGGACGTTCACTAATTGTTCTACCGCTTTGCGCCGGTAAAAGTGAGCACATGCGAGGAAGCAATTAATCGACTGTTGCGAACGAGGAAGGTACCTTGTATCATTAGAGATTGTACCTATACATATCATGTTCAATGTGATAACGGCCGAGTTAAAATTAAGACCGCGTAAATATAACCCGATGAATAATACATTCCTTATCCAATTATTAAGATTGTTCGTTTCCCGTCCATCCAACATAGACGATAATCAAGTGCCGATATCGCGGTACCGGAATATAATCATTTTATCACACGCTACAGGAAGAGTGATAAAATGATTATATTCCGACTATCGATAATTAGACAGAAATTCCAACCGCCTTCGATTATCATGAAGAAGAAGAGCACGGCTGTCGGGTTCTTAACCAAGCGAGCGTAATGAACTTTGTGAAAATTGACATTAGCAGCGGATTAAACGATGGTTTGGGAATAAATCGGAGTCGTCACACGTCAGATAGATGTCCAACGCAAGGGTGACGTACGCGTCGCGCTCGCACACGTCACGTAAACGTCTCGAGTGCACGTGCACCGGAACTTATGGACCGTTGCACGCGTAAAAGCGCACGCTTAAACGTGAGCTGAGCGCACGTGCCTCGTATAAGAAGAATATCTCTTGATAATCGCAAATGGGCGATTCGGATTAATTCTCGCTCATTTCCACGCGGTAACATTACGTACCATTATCACTGTTCACCGAATACCTACAATGTTCTTGTCCTCAATGCTTTATTTTTATTATTGTACAATTGCGTATTACTTCATTAAGGAATTGTCCCCTCGAGAAGAGACATGCTCTAACGGTTATTTACAGTTTAAGCTCAAGTACACGCGTGGGTTTTCTTCATATAATGACGACATTTCCGCTGTAAATAGCTCCGCACGCAAGACAATGACGAATGAACCGATGACATTCCTGCATCTGACTTTTTCGTGACAATCTCGTAATGTATTTCCTCATATGATCTGGCAATTTCCGTGATGCATTTGCATTACGATTGACTGTCGTTTAATTGAAAGCTGTCAATTCGAAAGTATGATACGTGCAAAACAACGAGAATAACAGGTGACAATTGAAAATTTTATACGTAGAGGAGTTCTGTAAAGATCGACATTCGCTATAAATGTGCAAGAATGTGTACATCAGGATATAAATGATTATGCAACATCATTATCCGCTGATTTTAATTTGTATTTTTATGACGTAGGGCTCTAATTTCTTTATTAATATAAATACTTTTAACATACGATATCTGTGTGCCGATTTGAAAGCTTTTATTACACCCACATAGAACGAGACCAAGTAATGTGATACAACTATCGATTAGCAGGGATATTAAAGTTTGCCCTGATAGGCAGCCTATAAGCAAGCAGCCATTTGAAATAAACATAAGCGCTCATACGATCGCCACGTCACATATGCATCGCGAAAAATCTATAAAGCATCGTTACGACAACGTACTGACATGCTGGCGCCCGTGGTGATCGTTACCATATATAAACAGAATAGATCTAGAACAACTTATATATTTTTAGACCTATAATCCCACCGATCAATAACCTTATTATAAACGAAGTAATTATCAGCGGTAAATACACAAATTAACATACGCGTTGGCTCTGTTACATAAATAAACGTTTAAATATAATTAAGTGAATCCGATTGCCATTAAGTAAAATATATCATCGTAATATTTATTGTTATGTACGCAATATTATCGCGTGATAAAAAAATAATCGCTTCAACCGAAATATTTTATTTACAATATGAAGGTGTAAAAGAATCGCTTAGCCGTTTAGCCATGTTAATAAAAGAAAATTTTTACTACTAGTAAAATTCTATTCGTTCACAATATCGAAATTATCGAACCGATCGCAGAATATCCCACAGTGGATCGTTCAGAATCACCTCCGTACTGTGCGAACTATCAATCAATTCAATCGAGAATTCGTGTGTCGCCGAAGAAATTCTCCGCGATGCTCGACGAAGCGGATAAGGTAATTAGACGAAGGCACGCATGCCCGCAAGTAGTCGATTATTAACGATTGAATGATCCGTGCGATTTTCTGCTTCAGGAAATTGCGCGTTCTGGTATCGCGTCGATAGTTTTCGCCGTTCAGCGTCTCTTATTCGTATAATTATTGGATTTACACGTGACTAGATCTGACTATTGCACAGATATTATCAATGTATGAATTATTATATATAAATACGATTGAATTGATTGCTAACGGATTATTTTATGTAGAAAAAATAATTCAGATTTAGAATGACGTGGAAAAAATAAAAAAAATAAAAATGTGCTATTAAAATCATGAGAAAAAAATATTTATAAAATATATTAAAAAATACAGTTATTTAAAATTTATTTAAAATTTTATTAAAATATTGGAGTACTTTAAGATTTTTATTTGATATTTTATTCTAAGAACTAGCTAACGACGTAATCAAAGTAAGTGTATACAGTTCTCTTTCAACGGAATCTCCAGTTTCACTACCAACAAAATTAATTTGTCTTCCTAATGTATCCATGCTAGACGAGTGATTAGAGCAAAGTTTCGAAACCTTATAGTTAAGCGAATATCGTTTAGAAAGAGAAGGAGAGAAAGAATCAGAATAAGAAACAGGATGAGATACATTTCCCGCGTGGAAATCGCAAGGATTATGTTTTTAGATCGGCTCCTTAACCTCGTGAGGGATGAATTTGGCGGAGGGTGTGCCGGAGATTCGATCGAAATTAAAATTAAAATTATCGTAGGGACGCCGGGTGTGCTGTCTCCCGCTCGACTCCGCCTCTTCTAATCGAGATTTTCACGGTCTCCGGCGTGCAGTTAGTTTTAAGTGGATGAATGCGACCCGAGATGTATATCTCGTGTGCTTCTGATTGGTCCTATCCAATTAAGTGTCTCAGTTTGAGTTGTCATGAGTTCACAGATCGAGCGCAATGTTCGGGTATCTCGATGTGTTCCGTCATTTCATTTCTGGGATCCACTATTCAACCACCGAACGTCAACATCCCTAATTAATCGTTGTTATATATAGTATATAATTAAGATTTATTGCAAAAAAATGTAAATATACATTAATATCTAAAGTATTTTAAGATACGTACACATATACAATAATGATCGCATAACTTTAAAATTATTGCTGATTTCTACTTGCAAGGTTTAATGGTCATACAGTATACGAATCATTTATAATAATCACGGTCATTTATAATAACTGTAAATTAGGACTGTTATATCTTAATAATGCAGTCCGCGCGAATTAAGGTGATAGAAGGGGGTACCGAAAAGGCAGGCAATTCGTAAATTGAGGTACCTCGAAATGCGTCGTAGAGCCTGTAAGCGGAAGTGGCGTAACGTCCCAGAAAATTAATCGTGTCCGATATTACGTCGAAGCCCGTTTGGCCCTCCGGCGAAGGGCGGCCAGAGAAGGAAAGAGAGGTGCCGTAGAGAGAGAGACGAAGAATATTCGGCGCTACATCGCGCGGTGTCGCTCCCTGTAATTTTCGCACGATTTTATGGGAATTTAAGAATAATTCAATTAGGGCCCGGGGATCACTTTCCGAGATATGCTAATTCCACGGTGAAACCCGCTACTGTAGAATTGTACTAACTATGGTTGTTGCCGGTGGAAAGCGAGGGGGACAGGAAGGATAGGACAGGGTATAGCGCAGGGTAACTTCAATGTATAAAAGCAAGATGGTGAAAGAGAGAGAGAGAGAGAGAGAGAGAGAGAGAGATAAAGAGGAGAAACGAACGTACCTATATCGCCCCCAATTTAAAAATCTAATCTCCAATGATCGTTTGGAGTGAGATAAAGAATACCAACGTCGGGGAGGGGCCTGGCAGTCGTCTCGAGCTATCGCATTTTCAATCCGGCCTGATTAAATTCATTAGTTTAATAGCAGGGTAGGTATCAATATCCAAGCAATCCCCCGCTCGTCCTCTCCTTCCGCTTTCTGACTCATTCTTTTCCGTTTCTCTTTCCGCGACTTCTTCTGATTCTTGGTCGGTCTCTCCTTCCATGGTCCTTAACCGCCGACTACCCCTTGGGGTTTGGCATGGCTGAGGGAGTCCTGGCGTCTCGGCCGATCGCAAAAGAACCGCCTAATAAAATTGGCAAGAATCACTTATTTAACCCTCGGCCGATCGGGAAGACGACGATTGAAAGATCTATTTCGCGACTGTTTTCACTTCGATGAGGACTCTTTCGGCCTCTTCGCGCTCGGTCCTCAGCAGCTCTTCCGTTGGAGAGTTCTGATTCAAAGAGAGCGGTTGACGGGGGTAAGACGCTCGACAGGGAGAGAGAAGTGGTTGATAGAACCCAGGTAAACATTCGACGGCCGAGATTAAGCTGAGATATTCTAATGGCCCAGCCAGTTGGCCCCGTGGGTATCATCGCGGCATATCGGCCTCTGTAGATCTTCGCTGCCAAGTAATGTTTCGCCTAGGAAAAGCGAAAGAAGTTAAAAAAAGCTATTCCCGATTGGCCAATAGCACACGAGCCTTAATCTATTCAAATTGGAAGTGATTGCGTTGTCTCGTGAATCCAAATGGATAGATATCGATGAAAATGCAGCGATGTGCAAGATTTTTATTATTGCATAGAGAGATATTTTTTATCGTTTTCAATTGTGATTTAATTGGTTGCAATAATGATAAGTAATATGATAAAAATTTTAATAATGAATCAAAAAGTTAAAAAACTGATGAGAATGAAAATTCCTTAACCCTTCGTACGCATAAAGAATTATTCGAAGTAACTTTTAAATAATTATTAAATTATTCTTTGATAATTGAATGCGATTTGTTTAATGAAATCCATCTTCTTGTATCGCCACCAAAACCGTGGGAAGATAAAAGAAGACTATTAATGTCATTTGAAGAAGACGAAGAGAATTTTTTACATCGATTGCCATATGGGTTCTCCGAGAACGTCGCACCTGAACAATATAAAAAACAAATGTGGTGCAAGCATAAGCGCAAATGACACAAATTCGAGCGAAATACATCTCGAATTTCTGAGAATTAAATTAAGCACGAAATACAAAAAAGAGACTCTAATTTATTTGCTATACTGCTATAAATCGAATCGCACATAATTAAAATTGAATTCTAGACATTCACTGTCGTAGCACATCTAATCTCATATCTATGAGCTAAAAGTTCACTGTATAATAAGAAATGTTTTATAAGTTTACCTGTAAGCAATGATTCAATTTTCTCAAAAATATGACGTACATTTATTCTTGTATGTATCTTATTTTGACAATCTATAATCATCTCCAAACCATGATTTTTTTTCTCGTTTAATCTGCACATTTACGCTCAAACATCATTAAATCAGACGAATTGTAGAGGACAAAATCAATCGCGAAAGTTTTCTCGACTAATCATCCTCGTAAACAGAGAAAGGCGAAACCTTTTATTTTTCTTCGACTTATTCTCATTTGTCGTGTCTAACAAAACGGAATTCAAGGCTTTGGGGTTTTATGAGCCTTTCGAGCGATCACATTGAATCCACTTCTTCCGAATCTACAACTCATTGCATCGGCCCAGTTTTTCACGATTTCGTTGTTCCGCGCCCCCGCTCTTGCACCACAAAAGGAGAAGCGAACAGAAAAGAAATCGACGACTTTCCTTCATCTTGCTACGCCTCGACTTCGCGGCACGCGATCCAACTATCGTATACCTTCTTTTTTTCTACCTACTTTTTTTTCGTCTCTTTTGTTGCAAGATGGTTTATTTTTCTGCACAATCCGCGAAAGTCGGCGGGTGGCGAAGATGACGAGGATTACTGTTTGCGGGCCAGTTCGCAATCTTAAATCATTGTTTAAGTGACTGGTACTCTTTATCTTCTTATAATATATTTGCGTTCTCTTACATGATGTCTTCTTTATGCATGTTTCGTATCTGCCTGTTGTTAACTATAAGTTCATGATAAGCAAGTATTTACAAACGCCAAAATAGATATGACTACGTATTAGATACCGCCAATGGAATATTATTACAATTGTGAGGAGATAATAAAAAAATCACACAGTTCTATTATTGTACATGATTTCGGAAGAATATTTTTGAACATTGCAAATATAAACGGATGCTATTGTCTCAACTGAACTAAATATACGTATATTCTCTCAATTATTCAATGTTTATCACATTGTAATAATTGATTATTATAGCATAAATAATGTGTAGATGATCTATATCTATGCTCCGATGAAATTAAATCTAAGATTGGCAATCATTTTTACTGTAAAGAGTTGACAGTTAAAAATGTTTTTATTTAACTTTTTTTAGCAATTGTAAAATTTATATTTTCGGGTAGAAATTATCTCATATATGAACGTATGTGCAATGTGCATAATGAAAATCGCGAGTTAGGAACAATGACAAGCCGGCAAATCTGCAAGTGCTCATAACGGTCGCGCAGATTTCCCATGGAAATTCGTCACATGAAAAGAGATGGAAAGAGCAGAAAGAAGTAGAAAAAAGAACCGTGAGCGTCGAGCAGAGCGAAATGAATAGCGCCGTACTATCTCGTCGTGGTCCACGTGAGGGTTCTTTTAATACGCAAGTCGAATGGCCGGTCGGGCCGCAGGATATAGGTAATTCCATTTCGCCGATAGCTACGAGGCGGTGCGCGACCAAGGAAAAACGGGGATAGAGCGTGCCGGAGGAAGCGAGGGAGAAGCAAGCTTGCTATTGTAACCGATCCTCGAAGCCACCCGCATGACGGTAGTGTAGCTGTAGCCAGCCAGTGGCGAACGCACACGAAGCCTTAATAACTTATGGATTCGATATGCGCGTTATTGAGCGTCCCGTTAGAATCCGGGCGTTATCGATAGTATGCGTACGTAGAATACGCGCGATGTGTACAGGGTACTTCACGGCTCGAACGCATCCATCGCCAAGGGGCGGCACGTCAGAAACTATAAGACCAGAATGCATAATCGTGTTAGCGACAGGTGTTTTGTTTTCTCGGACTGGTTGCGCGAAGGTATAATCTAATGTTTTTTTCTTTTAACTTAGCGGAACAAGATTGAAGTGAGAGACAGTATGTACGTCTCGCTAGAACTAAATTTTGCCTCAGGAATCCAAAATATTTTTTACGAACAGCTTTAAAAAACAATATTTCGCAATTCTCAAGCCGTTTGATTCAGACATTAATAAGCATCATGTCATTTGCAATATTAAGATGTTTTCCTACTGTGATACTATCTTCTTATCATTAATATTTTGCGTTAACGATTAACGATACATAAATAATAACTTATATGATTTATTCTTAAGATTGGAATATCTTATTCATCATTATGCTACGCTTCTCTTTCTCTATCTCACTCATCAATCTTTTCCTTCATAATTTCAATATTTAATACTCAGTCGAATTAATAATAAGTAGTTTTGACCATCTACCTTTATATATATACATATATACTGATTCATTAAGATCCACGATCCGTGATTCACGAAGCTGCCAGTGTATCGTCGTTCATCTATGCTGCTCACCGTGACGAAGTCTGACCCTTACTTTCGTCTAATATGAACGAGAGCATTATATTGGAAAGCTGACTAACGCACGTCAATGATATCGCCATCTTTCTTCTATCTCTCTTGAACACTGGTACTTCCTTTCTCTAGGTCTATCGTGCTTGCTACGCTGCGATCAATCACTTGTGGCTCGTGTTAACGCGCTTTAAGCGCTTTGCCCGGATACCAAGGTGCGCGTTAAGTGTTCATTATTGAAGTACACTCGATAGCTGCCCGCTTGTCGATACGCTGCCAAGCGTTTGCCAGTTTTGCAATCTTCATTTACCTATCTTCATTTGTCTATTACTGAAATAAGTCAATTTATTTTACTTTCTTCTGACTCCGGGAAACAATTTAGCATTTATTAATGCAAAATTTCATTTATGCAAGAATTCTCTTTCTCCCTTAATATGTGATTCTTTATAATCTTGTCGATTATTTGTAGATATAGCAAGCTTAAATTCTACAATTTCTTCGTGCACGAATGTAATTTAAATGCTTCGCTTAGCCGCTCGAAGGATTTATCACCGAGGGAAACGTCGCGATAGACGTTGCTCGTTATCGATTAACAGCGGTTCGACCAGTTCTAATCCTTCCAAGATACTTCCAGAATCCGTTAATGTCGATATTGGAAATCTCATTCGACCGTTTGCTTCCTCCCAGGGGATACTTGCTAGGAAACTCGTACTCTCTTCGCAATGTATTTGGCACTATCTGCTCTTCGGTATTTTATCTAGCGCGATTAGCATTATGCAATTGCGAGCGGCATTTGTTTCGCATCCAGCAAAATATAGACAAGGCAAGAAGTTTCATTGCGAGAGGCCGTGATATTTACGGCACGTGCACACGTAGTGTGATAGAGTTTAACGAACTATTTATTTACTTCTGCCACGCGTGAGAGGAGAGCACGCGTCTTTCATCCTCCTATGAAATCAGCTCACGATCATAAAATCGTATTCCTGGCCACGTGGATGTGATTTTGTTTAGTTTTCCCGACAAGTATATGCCACCTACGTTGCTACGGTATCGTTGCTACTCCTCTTTCTCTCTCTCTCTCTCTCTCTCTCTTTCTCTTTCTTTCTCTCTTCCTAATCCTTCCTTCTCGCTTTACACGCACAGACACGCGCTCACGTATGTTCACGCAATGTGGAACCACCCAGGCTATTTCTTCCTTTCTTTTTTTTATAGCCCCGAGCATTATAATTCAAGCATCACATCTACGAACACACACATTCATCCATGAGCGTAATTTCTCCGGTTTGCGTAGCTGGCTGATAAAAACACAACGCGCGGACGATGCGACTCCGGGGTTCTCTATTTATTATCAAATTTCTTTATGGGTTTACAAGTCTATCAACGACGTGTTGGTGTAACAGGAGGCTCACTCATACGAGCCTATTAACCGATGCTCGCTTAAGGTACATTCCCTTACCGTCATTCGCCAGGCGACTATCATTCACGGAGTAATAACCGAGTATGCTTGTGCACGCGCGTGCGTGTAGTTACGTGTCTATGTATATGTCGTATATACGTTCAGGATTAATCAGTAACATTTACTGCTTCGCTCTGGCACGTTTACCTGCCCAAGGGGCATCTGAGATTTTTACGACGAACCACATGTCACTCGGGGGTCGCGAACGATAAAATCCTCCTTTTGGTGAGATTAACGTCACTGTGAAGATCGTGAGATTGTACCTAAAGGACACACTCGATTTCTAGTGTATATGATCGATCATCTATTTGCATTGCGCGATTAGGAAGAAATGATTATTTAGTGTAATCACAATCGCGATCACAAAAAATGAAACTGTTCCATGAAGATTTCGAATTATCTCAAAATTCAAATTCGTGATTTTTTCGAATCGTGGTTTTTAAAAACCATTATTATACACTTCACCGTATCTCATTTCATATATTAGATATATCTTTTTTTATACGAAACTGCAAAACTGTGAATCATATATTTAGCCAAGAGTTCTTACGTAATGCCGCAAATATTTTCCGAATTATTGATATAGCATTGTATAAAGCTCACATTTGTCGACATTTACATATTCGCGTTTTCGTTATCGCGCAATCTTCGATCGTTCTCCGTTCTCATTTTAACGCGCGAATCGACTAGAGCATCTATCTTTTCCTTGCTCCTTTTATTTTTGCAAAGCAAACAGACGTACAGTTCGACGGCCCCGAAAAATCAACAGCATCGACTTCGACGACTGACAGTGACTGGACACACTCATTTATAGGTCGGATGGATGTCAATTATATTCTATAATGTGTGCATGATCGGATTGGTTGTGGGCGTCGCAAGGGGTAGCGAATGATACATATATGTTATATACAGGGTGTTCAGTTTTTATTATAAAAACTAATAATATAATGGATTTCTTGATGAATATGAAAATTATTTTTTCTTGGCGAAAATATAATTGATAGGCCAATTATGCTATTTATTTAAAAAAATATATATATATAAAGCGACGTTAAGATTCGGAAGTGTATATGTATGTATATATATGCAAATTGGCAAAATGTTCTACTCGATTTAATTTTAAATAAATCTTATACATTAACAAATAATTATTTGAAAATTTAAAAATTTGAATTTTTTTTTATATTAAATGTCTTTTGCCATTTAATATAAAATATAAAAAATTGGTGATTTTTATGAGAAAAAATAATTTCTTCTGAAAAATTGCTTTTAAGATATTTTTAACCGAGAAAAAATGTGCGACTTCTGATACAACCTGTATTATATTTGATGCATACGAATGGGTGATTGATAGACCGATACAATTCATCCGAGTCAACGCATCGATATTTCGACCCTATGAAAATTTCATTGGCGGCATTATATAATGACATAAAGGTGATGTCCACGTGATAGGGGAGGTGTCATATAATGATATGAAGGTGATGCCTCTATGACGGTGAGAGGCGTAGGGTGATTTTGTAGGCTGAAACTCGTCGACACTCGTCGAGCTGTCGATTAACTTCGTTAATTATTCGACAATTAATAGAATGCCTACGTGCAGGCAAACGTCGATAATTGCTTTCGACCAGATTTTAACAATCGACAGTGGCCGGTTAATCATTAATGCTTGTTTCTCATATTTTTTTAATGTCAGCTTTGCGATAAAGAAACGTTGGCACTCTGGAGGAGTTACAATTAATTCTAACGCGAGGC
This sequence comes from Cephalotes varians, assembly GCA_037157785.1. Classification (NCBI taxonomy): domain Eukaryota; kingdom Metazoa; phylum Arthropoda; class Insecta; order Hymenoptera; family Formicidae; genus Cephalotes; species Cephalotes varians. The sequence goes on along the minus strand of JANQDE010000002.1, from coordinate 993,885 downwards.
ATAATATTATAATAATACATCTTCTTATGAAGAATATTTATCAAGTTCTGCAGTTTAAATCCCGCTTAAATTTTAGGAAAATTAAGGTAGAAACCATTATATAAAAAATAAGCAGTTACATATGTTTTACAATTTCTGAAGAATTTTATTTCATAATTGGATTATATATTTAATTTTAGAATCAATTATTTGAAAAAAAATTTAATATATTTAACAGTATAACCCTCCCTCATCATCGCAATATAATTATAAAATAATAATAAATATAAAATGATAAATATAAAGTATTATATTAAACGGATCATAATTGTCAATCTAAAATTATAGCCAATATATCTTCAGTTTTTCGTTATTAATTGGTTAAATTGAATGTATATACCAATATATAATTATGACTTGGACGTAAAAATATTACATTTCTTCCATCACAATAACTAACCACGTGTCTTGTTTTCTGTTACAGGTGAGTCCACGTGCGAACACGAATACCGAGTATATCGTGAATTCAAAGATTTGGCCAGTATATAGATCGCGTGGAATTATTTATCATTTGCGTGTATTCTGTATGGGCAAGTATTCATAATTTATAATTAATCCTACAATTGCCGATTACCTCACCAGTAATCGAGCCTGCAGGGACTTCGGGGACTTCGAGGAATATTTCGAAGCTTGAGAAGGTGAAGAACAATCGAGAAAGAACGAAGAGCCGTGAATTCAATGCGAACCAGTATAGTATCGGCCGCATCGAAATGCGGGGTTCTCTTGTCAGTCGGGATAGGGTGGCAGCGCTTCCGCAGGGGGCGGCAGCAGAACGAGTTCGAGTGGTAATGCACTAATCAACCCCTTGGAAGGCGGATGTATTGGCGCTATACGGACGTAGAGCGCGGGGCTTTGGTTATAATCGAAGGCTGCTTCGAAGGGGGAATCAAAGGCGGAGGGGTGGTGGACACGGACGAGTGCGAGAGAAGGGTGGCAGGAGGTGGGTGGCGGGTTGAGAAGCGGGAGAGGGTGGCTGCTGTAGGACGGCATCGCGATCGACGTCGTTGTAGCATACACGATGTAAATTTTGCCCGGGTGTGCGGGTGCGGGTGCACCCTACACGATAGGGTGGAATCAAATCGATAGCAGACTAAGATATACCTATCAGTCTAATTGTCAGTACAGAAAGACCGAGAGAGACAGCAGCCTCGTGGTATCGGAAGAACGGATGGCGGGCAAGAAGGGGTGAGTGAAAGGCGAACGTAGCAGGAGGACGCGCGAGGAGCGCGGGGGGAGGGAGAGAAAAGGGTGATACCAAGGGGTGGGATATGCCAGGCATATAGCTTAATCACCCTCCTACCGTTCTTCAACCTCCAGCCAACCCTCTCGAACGTTGGTACCTACACCAACCCTACCTCCTCTACGTCCTAGAGTAGCCAGCCTTCCGTCGTCCAATAATCAATAATTATACTCAAATAAAGAGAGAAGGGGATGGATGAATCGCCCGGCAAAGGGTTAGAACGGAGCGAGAGCTAGGTATCGGCATAAGATACCGAGCGAGATGAGACTACAGGCGCCTAGTACCTCCTATACCGCATCCTCTCTCGTTTCCTTTCTCTCGCACTCGGTCTTGTCTCTCGCCTCATCTCGTTCTCATTCTCTCACTCACCCCACCTTCTTCCTTCCACCACCACCGTAGCGCGACCGCTACTACTCTTCCCTGCCACCCACATCCTCATCCTCAGCCTCCTTCTCCTCCTCCTCCCGCCGCGTGTAGCCTAGGTACAAGTGAAAGCTCCGATGCGGGCTTCTGACTTGCTTGGCTCTCATTCACTGAGTGATCAGGAACGTCGTCACCGCGATCGGTTCCGATGGAGAAGGGCTTTCGCGCGATGGCCGATTTAATCGCCCTCGATTGGCTTCCTAGGTCCCAGCCTCGATATTCTTGTGGTGACGAGAACGAGAATACCTCCAATTTATCTATGCATATATCCCCTTGTAACAATTATGTTATCATATGACAATATAGAAATAACTTTATGTAGAGGAAACATTATGTAGAGGAAACATTATCATTATCCTGTAGAGGAACATTATCTTTTTTATAATGCATTTGAGTGAAACAATATAGATGAAATAAAATAATATTTTACAAACTTTCAATATTGTATACCTAAAATAATATTTTACAAATTTATGTGAAAAACATACGTTATGTCGATTTACTTGGCATCGTACATGTACTAAACATTGCGAATAAGAGAGTTCCGTGTAAGGATAATGGAAAATCGTAAAGGTATTAAGTAAAGTACGAAGAAGACGAAGACGATAGCTCATCGATAAGAGCTGAGTTGATCGATGCAAAACCGGCTAAAAGTCGCGTGTCCCATGTCTACCGTTTCTAATTAATCATCGCTCAACACGGGCAATACGCTCCAGTCCGAGGCGTGCGTTACCTTCCTCGGTGCGCAAGCTTGGTAGAAATTAATTGCGATAATAATCTGAGATCGAGGCAGTGATCGACGATGCCGCGTGCAGATATGCCTCGTTCCCGACTCTTTTGTTATCAAAAACTAGGCTTTAGTCCTTTTTTTCTTTGTTCGGCAAGCGACAGGTCTTAAGATACCAACAAATCGATACGGCGTTTATAGACAATGAATACACAAGATGAAGCTAGACGATTATACTGTACGATCTACATCGAAGCGTTACGAAGATTAAGCTCGATGTAAATAGAGTAATATAATGTTATATGAAATATAAAAAAACATAGTACATCCTGATAGAATATAATCGAATTGAAATTCTTTCATGTTAATATGCTTAATCGTGAATTCTTGAATGCTTAATCAGTATTCTTCGCATTTAAGTTTTTCAATGTTTACGTAATCTTCGGTTCTTTAAAAATGAAATATTTCACTATTTGCAAAACGCGATAGCATATGTTACGAATTTGATAGTTTTCGTCTTCAAAGATGAAAACTACTCTGCAATTCGGACACATATATTCATACAGTATATGCGCGTATGCATACGCATTGAAGTTATGATTCGGCGTCCCAGTTAAACGATACGGCAGCTCTCCACGGGACGTGGCTCCGTTCACTTTCACCGTCAAACGAAAGTAAAGCCCATGCTCTCGCGAAAGGGGTAAACAACGTGCAACACCCCAACGTGCAATAGCAGCAGCAGCAGCGGTGGCAACGTGAATGTAGAGAGCGGGGATGCAACGGCGCTTGAAAGGAGGTTGGACAAGAGGGCGAAATAGGGAGGACTGAGTGAGAGAGACGGTAGATAGTGTCTGCTTTGCCACTTCGGAAACTCTTGTGAAGTAGCGGGAACTCCTGGGTTCGCATATACCGTAAGCAGGTCAGAAACTTCTTTCGACCCTTCGCCGCGTTCCTTCTCACGCTGTAATCTCGTCCTGCCTTCACCTTCCCCGTTTCTCACATCCCTTTTGCTCCTTCTAACTTTCTCCTTTACTCTCTCGTTACCTGCATCTCTTTTCCTCGTTTTCTCTGCAGTTCAACGTTGTCCGAGGTTAGGGATTATACGTCTCTATGCTTTTCATCTTTCTTCCTTCTTGTTATTTTTCGCTTCTCTCTCTCTCTCTCTTTCTTTCTCGTTCAATATCTTCTCCTCGTCTAGCCGCATCGTCAGAGAGCGCCAACTAGATTCTTCCAAGGTTTTAAAGACTTAATGAATTTCAAGACTGAGAGTCTCGGCCTTGACCTAAAACGAGCTCCGGAAATAGGACGTAGAAAAGTGATATAAGGCTAAGATATAAAAAAGATCTCGCGTAAAAAAGTTTTGACTTCTAATTTAGCAACGATATTTACATTATATATATTTTTCATAAATATTTCGAAAGAAACAGTTTATATAACATAGAACAATCACATTGGTTATTAACGATTATCCAAGCACTTATGTGATTTATGTGATAGAATTAATGTCGATAAAATTAACGGTAGCATAAAAAGTCTATCCGTATAGATGTGATGGGTACTAGTCGTGCACACATCCCCATCTACATTTCGAAATGTACGATATGCAATTATGGGAAGCTCAGGGGAGAAGACTCGGAACGGCGATTTACTGATACACGATCCTCGTTACTGAAAGAGCATTGAATATCGCTCCTCGTGGTATCAGTTTGTTGTTAAAACGTGTCTACGCAGGCGGATGAAAGGTTACGCGGCGTCAGGTATTCAAAGTTAATTTAGCGATTATCGGCACTCTCCGAACCACGAATAGGTAACATCGGCCTGAAAGAACTTTCCGTTTTAAAGCTGCAAACTCCCACGATATGAATAAAGAGGATATTGCGGGATGGATTTATTGAATCAAAGTAATAAGAACAAAAATATACACATTATTAATTACGAAAAATATTAATTTCGATATATGATTAATGATTTAATTCGTTCCAAAATTTTTCTAATTGAAATTGAAATTGAATTTGAAATAATTTCAATTTGACACATTTACTCACAATTGTGTCACAAGTATTAATGAATCTTAAATCTCGAACTATTAATATATTTTCAATTTTTACAATGATCTCGATAATAAAACAATAGCGATTATAAGAAACATATTAATTAATCAATTTTAATTTGTTAGAAATTTATTATTCTATTTAGCTAAATGAACAATTAGGACTTACAATTAGCTATTTGACCAGAGGAAATTCTACGCGAGCGCGCTCATGCTAGACTGTAATGGCTATAAGCGGACCTTCCCTGACACGTGATTCCCGAGGTTAAGCCGCGTCCGCAAAACGTGCAACCGAGCCTGGCTTGACGTCCCGCTGGGATAAAAAATCCGCGCGTGTGGGCGACCGACAGTACGGTCGATCTTCCTTGTGTGTGTCCAGCTTAACGAGGGCACTTCAAAGCGAACTGGAGCGATATTAAAATTAGAGATTCGTCATTGCCATCGAAGCCGGCTCTTTTTCTGCTCTCCTTCTCTCCGCCTATCTCTTTCGCTGTCACCCCTTTCCTCTCTCTGTCTTTCTCCACTCTTCATCGAGCATGGGGGGACACATTCGAACGACGGTAATATTTCGAGTGAACGCAGGATGGATAAGGGCAAGGGAATGGATATAGCGGAACAGAAAAAGAGATGACGACACTAGGCCGAGAGTAACGGAGAAAAGTTTCGGCGGTGGTGAACTCAGAGGGGATTCTGTTGCTCGGTCAGAAGGGTGTTACGATAAGGGGTTGCGTTACCTCAACGGAGGCGACCGGCAGATCAATGAAAAGGGTTCGCACGAGCGGGAGAAGGATTGATCGCCGATAGGGAAATTTCGTTAGTTTCCACCAGTCATAAAAGGTGATGGTGGTGGTGGGCGCTGTTCCTGCTGCTATACCGCCGCGGAGAGGCCTAACTAACGTGGAACCACCCTTCGAAATTCACCCTTCTGAGAGTGAGACGAGGGTGGTCGACCGGGAAGGTATGGGTGGAAGTAGGAAGAGGTGAATTTCCACCAGGAGGAGGAATGGGTTGCAGAGAACTGCTGCCAGGCTGTGTCGGGGTGGTCTGCGCGTTGGTGTTTGTGTTGATGGAGGAACCGGCGCGAGACATGGAAGCACACATCAGAGTATTAACGAAATTTTAACCAATCAATGAGAAGTTCATTAGCCTGTGCCGCTCGCGTTGCATCCCCCTTTCCTCGCGACTCGAGAACGGCCTCCATCTCCGGACTTGGTCGAAGCCAACCTATCCGCAACAACACCCCCTCGCGTCTCTTCTCGGGACAGCCACAGTCTTGGGGGAGATCGCGCGCTAGTGATAAAATTCAACATTCGACGTGCGAGGTACCCCTTAGCACCCACCGCCACCCTCCGGAGAAACTCACTCTTTACCTTCCCCACCATCTCTATTACTGTTTCATGCTCTTTCTATTCAGACTGGATTAGTGTACGGAAGCATCTAATTGTAAATGTGAAAACATTAAGCACCTCCTCCCCCTCTATGAAAATATATTGCGCTAAAACGACTAAGATTCCTATTTTTGAACACATGAATTTTATTTTCGGAGTATTTTATTTAAATAATCAATATATTCATATAATTAATTAAACTAAAGAACAGAACTTCTTTCAATAGAGAAACGATGTTTATAAATTAAAAGAAATTTCTTATGTATCTAAATTAATCTAAATTAGGTAACATGAGTAATATGACATACCATTAACGACTCGCATGCAACCATGGCTTTAATAGCGTATACAATTAGGTATGTCCGATTTCTTAAAACAGATACATTAGTCAAAGCCTATAACCAACCGGGGAAGGTTTCCGTGTCGGTAGGGTCGTCTCTCGCCCACGCATTTGTTGCAGTGTCATTTGTCTCCAATATCTCTCGGCGCCCCTGGGACAGCCGCGCCTTCGTACGAACCGCCACGGACAATGCATGGAATAAGCCACAATAATAAAAAGAGTCAGTGCGCGGTGTCGCGGTGTCGCGAAGGAAGGGTGACGCCGGCGGTAATAATATTGTCGCGATGATTGATACGGCCGGTCTAAAGTTTTGTCGATATCCCGACATACGCGGCTATCTTACGAGACAGCTTATTTAATGACCATATCGATTTATCCAACAGTTGGTCCTTAGACTTTACCGGACACGAAAAATTGAAGTATAGAAAAATGGCTTATATAACAGAAAAATATTGAATATTTCAATGAATCCGTGAAAATGAAATTCCTATAACGATTGATACGTAATCAGCATTTATCGACGATTGGAGTTCTTATAACTACCGATTTGCATACTGCAGCATGAATTGTCGCGAAATACAAACATGTTAACCATATGATGAATTCTGAACGATTCCTATTTCCACGAACGCTTATAATAAACAGGGGGCAATAATATTGACCACAATAATATGCGCTAGTGATCTAGAATTGTCCTCGATTTCAAGAAAACTTAAACTTTTTTTAAAACTCATTATTAGAGCAGCAAAAACAAAACTATATCAGATAATTAATATTATTAATATTATTAGATGATTAAACGATTAATATTGCCACGGTCTCTCGTATTTCATGATATTGCAGGCATCTCGTTCGAATCTGATTGACGATGTCGTACGTCGTGTGTCACCGGGATTCAAATGTCCAACCCTCGGAACGAACGTTAAAAACGCCTAGATGCCGGCGCAAGGATCGGTTCCCACGTACGCGATTTTTTTCTTCCGCCGTCATTTGTCTCTAATATCTCCCGACGCCCCCGGGACAGCCGCGCCTCCGTGCGAACCGCCGTAGACAATATATCGAATAAGCCACAATGACAAAAAGAGAGCCGGTACGCGGCGACCGACGCCGTGAAGGAAGGGTGGCGTGGCGGCGATTGTATTGGCCGCGACGGTGTCGGCGGTGTTGCCGAGTGGAAAACGGCGGGGGTTGGGGTGCGCGGTGGAAATGAGGAAGACGAAGAGGGTGGACGACCGTGAGAGACGATAGCGGAAAAGAGAGAGCAAAATGCAGAAAGGAATGAGAGAGGAAGAGAGCGTAAGAGAAAAGGAGAGAAACCACGTACGAAAGCATGGTAGCGGCGAAGGAACGATAGGRTGCGGGGGAGGAGGAGGAGGAAGGAACGATAGGCGGAAAGAGTGGTCGACCGCGTAAGGGAGGAAGAGTTCGGAACGAGAGAGGAGAGACGTACCATATAAAACCGAGGCGCGCGGAGAAAAAGAGATTTGCATTGCCGGGCCTCGCGATGGGATAAACCGGGGGCAGGGGAGAGATGGGACGGTTCTCGCAATATATCGAAGGAAGGGGATTTCTGTGTTGGAGAAGACCGAAGGGGTTGAGTAACGACACGTATCATACGTGGAACCATACACCGGCGGACACGTACGTTCGATATCGCGCGGTGTTTTTACGTCGAAGTTTCTCCCTTCGCTTCCACCAATTAGACCGCGCGAAGGAGCATCTTCCCCTCTGCCTATGCTGGCTGAACACCTTCGAGCTGACGCGGCCGAATAAATCATTATTTCCAATTGCGATCTCGCGCTTGGTATCGCGTGCAGATTCGTTTTCAAGTTATTAATTATCACATCACTTTTCTTCGTCCACCATATCCGCACTAATAAAAGTAGTAATATAATCTCGTAAAATTTTGATTCCAATCTAGATCGTCATACACGAATTATAACCTGCATACCAAATATTCCATAAGCCCATCGAATAATGCTACAAAATTCGTCGAACGAATAATCGCTTCGATCCCTATCTTTTCGCGAAACCGCGCGACGAGCCTCGAGTCGTTCCTTCGATCGGAACGTGGGTTTCGGTATTTCCCGACAACGCATCGCCTCACCCTGGAATGGCGAAACTCGCAACTTTCTCATTAGCCAGCGCGACAATGCAGGGTTAGAGACACGTGTGTGCGCACTCAACACACTCGCGCCCTCCGATATATGTCACTGCCGGATGGATAATAATGTGCTTCAGCCCGATCGGCAGTTGTCGTTGCTCACCCTCCGCGATTCGACCTATCGTGCGCCGCGCGTGGTGTTAAGCGCTCGTACCTTCGTATACACATATATGCGCATGCAACGCACACATGCGAGATCGCGCCCACCCACCTTCTCCCACCGTGGAGGAAGAGCCACCACATAAATGTCAGAGACCAGCGGCTGAGCATTTCCTATCGAGCATTTCTGTCAATAAGCGCTGCCGTGCGTACAATGACGGCGATTCGAAAGCTGCTGATTATGAAATAAATGCCCGACTCACGACCCTCGGAACATTTGCGCGCGTTTATGATCTCTCTGTCTTTCCCCGGGGGAAATGATTGTTTGCATCCCGCGAGCTTCCTTCGCGCCCAGACACCGAGTAAGCCGGCGACGTTGACACTTTCGATACCGTCGATGGACCGCAGTGATTTCAGACAGGACGTCAGCTATCACAGAAGTTTTCGTTTAACTTTGCACTTAAAATGATATCGCGTTGCAGTAATATAATCTTCCAATTTATTGTATTTAAAAAAAAAATTCATTTTATTCTATTAAAAATTGAAACTACAATTCTATTACTTTTTCAGTATAAAAACGTTATTTGTGATACTATATTTTTCTTATAAAGTTGAAGTGACGCTGGAAAAATGATTTAAGCAAATTTGGTATTTCTTGGAATCTTTGTTCATTTTTTTTGACAAGTAAACGAGCAAACAGAAAAGGGTGCGATTATTGCAAATTTTACTGGACATTGATGCGAATATGCTCGGACGTCTTCCTCTTTAGTGTCCCTCTTCTTGCCATCCGTAGTCCGGCAATCCGTGCCGTTTCTCTCGTTTCAATATTTCTCTCCGGCGAATGCCCCGACTAATATATGGCTTCTGTCGAGCCACAGCGAGTCGAGTGTGGGTGGGCGTACGTATTCATAAACGCGTAGTCCTCGTAATGCAAATCAGAGAAAGAGTTGGGGAGAGAAAGAGGAATAGGGCAAAGGAGAGATGAGAAGGGAGAAGAGTATGAGGGAGAAGGAAGGGGAGAGGAATGACGAACGCGGTTAATATTAATTCTTCGGTGGTCGCCGTCCGGTCGATTGCGAATCGTAGCAGCGCAGGTGCCGAAGATGGCTAAATCCTTTGTAAACATCGAGGAATTATTAGGTCAGCTGTGGAAATAATTTATGCCCGTAACGATTTAATCGTTCTGTTCGCCGCGTGAGAACATGCGAGCGTGTTTGGTCTATATATTTAATTCTCATTAGTCTTTTATGCTACATCACGACACATTATATGAATATCGATACTTTCGATAAGTGAAAATGACATGATTTATTTTATTAATTTTTATCCATTTCAATGAACATTTATGCACAATTAGTGGAGCTTTACAAATAATAAATGAACAGTAATCATTTTCAATATTTCTTCAATATTTCTTCAGTATTATACAAACGCGAAACGGACTGTTTATGCATCATCGATCTTTGGCAGAAGTCTCGATTGTAGTAATCATACAAAAAAAAGGAAAAAATTCAGTGCAGTCACGCTTTAAGCAAGACTGTTTACATACATTTCTGATAAAACAAGTTTTTAAAACAATACCGTAGCTCAGAGTGACTAAACCGAGCGCGAGGAGATGTCGTTCCATTATAAAGGCAATATCGCATGGTCGAGTCTCTACGTGGTATTACTAGCTTTCATAATCTGATGTATATTACGCATAACCGCGTGTATCAGGGGTGCGAGAGTAAGAGACGAGGGAAGGTGTGGGAGTTGCAAGGGTGGCAACCGGAGGATCGCGTACTACCGTATGTATAGGACCGGTTTCGGCAAAGAGTGCCCTCGCCGGTGCTCGCTCGTAATAAGCATAAATCCTCGGAGGCTTATCTAGCGGCGCCCAGAAGAACGCTAAAATAAAATATCATACATTTTGCCTTCTACCCTTCGTAGCGAGGTACGTTACGACCGGCGACACCCCTCTTATCCGCCTCCCTTCGCTGCCCCAGCAGTCGCTTTCTCATCCCTCCGCAACTCTCCACGTCGCCGTGCGTAGCTTCTGGTAAGGTAAACATTGCCTTCCGTTGCTTAATGGGACAAGCTACTTCGAGAAGTCTTGATTTTTGCGGGCAATTTTAAGAGTTACTGTCCCAATTCACGAATAATTACGCGCTTAAAAATTCACATGAAAAAACTTTCAAACTATATTTATTAAAGACTACTTAGGACTTCTAAAGATTCAATAAAAATTATTTTTATTATTTAATCGTTTACGCTTTTGTACAATCTGAGATAAATTTTTAAGACAATCAAATATTTTATTCTTCTCCTATTTGATATTTCATTCGTGTTTCTTATTAAGATGCCTTCATATGAAATGATGAATCGCAGTTGACCATATCTTGCTACTTTTTTCTACTTACGGCATTTTTGCCGTATTTTTTGCGGAATTTTTATTCAGACACGTCGCGATAGGGACGGCACCCTTTCTGTCGGATTTTTGCGAGGGTATGCGCGTCGATGCAACGCGAGATGTTGGCCAAAGGCACGTAGTCAGTGTAATGAGGCGAGATACATTCGGCCTCAACTCTCTCCGCGCCCTCTTCCTTCTGCCGCTGTTGCCTTTCTCTTTCTCTCTCCTTCCCCTTTCTCATTCTCCAGTTCTAGTGAGGTGGTATCGTATCAGCGGAGGATGGCTGGCGGAGAAGCTCGGCCAGAAACGCGAAGGGGTTCGAGGGAGGATGCTCGAGAGAGGGAAAGGGTTGAGCTCGAAGCCCGATCAGTCATTAGACAAGTGGGTATTCACATATATCGAGTTGTAAAATCGATAGGGGTGTCCGTTAGCCGTGTATCCTGTAAGGAGAGTGTGGAGGGGATGAGATGCGAGCTGATAGAACGAGAGAGACGTGAGCAAAGACGGAGAGAGGACGAATGACCGACCCAGCTATCTCGACGTCGGCCTGACGGAGACAGAAAACGGAAAGCCCCTTTCTCTCCATCTATACTTCCCCTTCGACCCCTTTTGTTGCTTCGCCACCCTCCTATAGCCCCTAGCCACCCATCCTCCTTCTACTCCGTCTCCTCCACCTCCTGCCACCGCACGTATCCAGTCCTTGCATATTAATCCTGCCCATAATTCCCACTTCCCAGTTTGGGCAACCCTTCGCTTCGGTTGCTTCAGCTACCCACGTCGGCAGAGTGAAAGGGAAGGAGAATGAGCAAGAGAATGAAAATCGGTGAGATAGAGTGAGAAAGAGGAAAGCAAGCCGCCTCCTATCGATTGGGCTTTCTTTCCGACCTCGGCTTTTAATTGGCATTCTCCTGTGGCGAGAAGAGGAGCGAACCTCCATGGGAGAAAGCTCCACGGCCCAAAGGGGTGCTTTGCCACTAAAGGGGTTGATACTGGCGATCTTTCCTCCCGAGATGCAAAAATGGAATCTTCCTATCGTGACACTCTGATATTGGTCCCCAGGACGAGATTCTACAAAAGTCCGGTATGATCTACGAGATTCAAATTCTCGTGATCGACCAAGCGATATAACAAAGTATTCGTTCGCGCATGAAAGATTCATCGAATTTTATCGATCATTGCTCCTTAGTAAGATGTGCTCATCAGATCTTCTGCAAATGTTTAGAAATTTCACTTTTAATTTTACTTTACTGTTGTTTTTCTGAAATATAGAACATTGAGCATATTTTTTTGTATTACAAAAATATTTATGATTTTATTAAATTTCATTAATCGCAATAAGAATTAAAAAATTCACACATGTTAGAATTTAGATTTTCAGTCACTAAATTAGATGTGTCCCCTCCTCAGTTATTTTCGTTTACTCTAAAGTATTTTTAAATCAAATTATAATCTAATCTTAGAAATCTTGTGTGAAATTATAATCTAATCTCAGAAATAATCAGCAACAAATTTACCTTAATTGGCAAAAAATCGATTACAAATTGTGGACAAATCGAATAAATAATTAAATCATTAAAGTCTAATTTTTATAATAGATGACTCCATCAGAGATACATCAAGGATAAAGATCAAAGGGATATCAAAGTATCCGAACGTAAACGACAATTTATATTTGCGTTCCCGTCATCTACGTGGAAACGATAATGCGACGACGTGGTAGGGAAAAGGGGAACCGTGAAACCACGGAAAGCGAGAACGTGAGTTTCGACGGCCATGACGATCTCGTACCGACGCATCATTGGCGGACAGACTACGAAATTAATACGAAGCAAACGGCCATCTTGTCCCTGTACCGAATACTACGTACGTATTCGAAAAGGGGTTCTAATGTGCCGCGGCGTATGGATATCGGAGAACCGCGTTACTCGAGTCACCGCGTCCGTGCATATATTCGCACGTGTACGCGCGCACGTACACATGTGTGTGTACACATGTAAGGATGAGAAAGGCCGTGGACGTATGCGTGAAGATTGATTATACCGCAGGAGAAAATGTGATCAATAGCTCAACAAACAAAGGCCTCCGACGCCTATATAATGCAAATAGCAAAAATCGCGTAGGATTAAGGGGTTGCAAAGGAAAGAGGACGTGTGGGATCGTGGAAAGGGGAATGGGAGACGCGATAGGGTGGCGCGACGGTCAAGAAACAATACGGACGCGTGCGGCTACTTCAAGTTTGCTTGACACCACTGCGTACAGGCAGCCCTTGCGCATACCCTCGCGTACCCTTCGACTTCGCACCCTCCGGTTCTTCTCTACGAGCCAGCTCGGAACCCACCGTCGTCGCTTTAATTTGCATACGACCGATCATGTCTTTCGACTCGCCTTCACATTCTCGTCGCCATACTTCACAACCATCGATCAAGCCCCGATTGTTTTTGCTTCAACTCACCCCCACTTTACTACCCGGATTGGATGCCTCCGTGCTGGAGGTTGCTCGTTGGTCACTACTCTCCCACACGTACATCTCTTATGCACGCACACCGACTTTGTGTGGCTCTGCAGCAATCGAGAATCTCGCTAACGAGCGGTTCTCCTTCTACCGATGACATTGTCCCAACGTAGAAAACCTGCCAACATCCCTTTACTGCCGTCTCTAGCGATAATTCTTCACTCTTACTTCTTTTATGATCTCTATCCTTCTTCAACTTTTTCCGCAAAATAAACTAATAATTGTTAAATTATTTTTTCAAAATATTTTTCAAAACATATGCTATAAGCAATTAATTCTTTTGACTTTTTATTCATACTATATTGTTTTTAATAATGTACAACATTAACGTTATTAGTCTTATAATTAAAATTAATTATTCAATTAATTTGTTATATATATGAAAAAATATAATAACTCGTTTTCATCAAATTTAATGACAAGATACGGAATTTTTTTCTCTCTCTCTTTTTCATGATAAAAATAAAAATTATTTGCGAGAAAGATTAGAAATAAAATTCAGTACAAAGAAATTCAATATAGCAAACGATATATTACTGTAACAATGAAGAATTTGACGGTTTTTTATGAACTTCCCGGAAACATTAAATTTAATCGAAGTCCATTGATCTTCGCGCGGTCATCTTCAAATAGCATATGGTTATTAATACTATTGATATTGAAGTGAACTGTGAGTTAAAGAGACAGAGATCTTCCGTTTATCATTACCATATCAGATGGCGACATATCAGATTGAATTTTAGCTTATAAAATGTTAAAATGTATGATATTGTAAAATATCATATAAAATCCAGTACTAATTTTATTTACGTAGTCATCATAAAATTGGCATATATGTACCTACATTCTAAATAAATTAAAAGATTTACAAAATAGTTTTTTTGCTTTATTTAAAATTCGTGTAAAACTAGATAAAGACTGTTTATATAGATAAAACCTGTTATATTTATATATGTAGTTATGGTGTGTGTGTGTGTGTGTGT
>JANQDE010000002.1:958432-974634 GCA_037157785.1 Cephalotes varians | reverse complement strand
TCTCTCTCTCTCTATCTCTATCTATCTATCTATCTATCTATCTATCTATTTATCTATTTTTCTCTGTCCTTTTCTGCCTTTTATACACCTTTCTTTCCTTTTACTTTCCTTTATTTCTCTCTTTCTCTCTCTCTCTCTCTATCTATCTATCTATCTATCTACCTACTTATCTATCTATTTATCTAATCTGTCTCTGTTTTATCATTTCTATCATTTCTACTTCTCTCTCGTATACATATTTCTCATCTCTTCAGACTTGGCTGCTTAGACTGCACTTTTTTCGAGTCACTCTCTCGCTAATATTAACGTACATCGTGGAAGGTACTAACGCAACCGAACACATGTTAGCCCTTCAACTTTCTCTCATATAGGTCTATCCTGTCTTTTACCGAATGTTCCAAATGTTCCTCTCTTGTCCGCATAAAGGGTCCTCTAAACCGCTCTTCCCTCCTATTTCCATCCGTACACTGGGAAACGCAAACTTCGTGCACGCAAATTTGTGGACGATATTCGCAATATTTGCCCGGGCTGAGCCATTGTTTCGGGGACAGAGTTTATTATGAATCGATCCAAGCTGACAGAGAGAGCGCGTGATGAGAAGGAATGAGAAAGAGATATCCTATACACGCAGAGAGCCAGAGGGATACTGCAACGTGTCGCCCCTTCTAAATCAAACCAACTAAACCCATCCTACGTCGTCGTCGCTTGCGTTCCTATCTTTCCGATCCCGCTATTACTTCAATCGTAACGGAGTAAGAGCATCGTATTTACGTAAAGATTTCAAACATTTCGTACGCCGAGATCATATGATAATATAAAATCCTTTTCGAGGCTAGTCTCGATGATACTTTAAAAGATTATACAATTCTTCCCAGACAGCCACGTAGAAAGTTTTTGTTCCCAACCCTATGATATTCCGTACTCTGACATTCGTGACAAATACATCGCAAATCAAAGAACTGCGTCTTATTTGACGTGATTTCTTGAATCCGCGCGCATCAACACGATCAAAATTTAACGCGAGATAGTATCCTTACGTCCACGATTTCTTTCCGGGCAATCGGCAACGTCTCCACAGTCTTCCTCTCGTTGGCGTCCACGTCGTTTCTCGTTTGTACACTCAAGCGTGGACTATGATCTGACGAAGCATCGAAAAAGAGAGTCTCGGTCATCGTCCCGGAAGATAATCAAGAGAACCGAATCGATTTCACACTTTAAAAAAAATAGCGCGGACGATCAGAACGGGAACAATATCGCGAACCGAAATTAGGTTGAGTGTCATGTACGCGTGAGATCGTGCTGACGGGCTCCCTTGTGTTTTTGGTGGTTGCAGGTGGATTATCGTCACCCCTGCAGCGCGCCTCGACCGCCTCGCCCCACGGGGTCGGAGGTGTACCACCTACGTCCCATGTGTCCTCCCAGCAACCACCGCCACCGCCTCCGACAGCAGCCTCTCTCCCTCCACGTTCCACCCCGACGCCCTCTTCGGCTACTTCGACGACTTCAAGCCTCCTCTTCCCACCACCCCTCCAGAACGTCGAGACCTTCGGCTCGTTTCTCGGTGAAGAAATCGTCGCCAATTGGAGGCGGACATTGGAAAGGTCTATCATGAACCAACAGCAACAACAACAGCAACAACAGCAACAGCAGCAGCAACAGCAATCGCAGCCATCTCAATTAAGCCAGTTAACTCAACAGCAACAACAATTGCAACAAGTCCAACCGCACATGGGTTTACACCCGCCAACAACGCCAAGTAGTTTAAATCATCTTCCATCACCGAGTGCGGATCCGTCGTCCACTTCGAACACTCCGGTGAAATCGAACACACCGATCGGTACAACGCCCCTGGGCAGTCTAGATATCATTGAGAAAGCGCCAACGCCGGTATCAGGACACGAGACGCCGGCACCTCCGACGCCATCCTCCACAACCGCCTTGACATCACCGCCGAGCTTCCAGCCACCGACGTCGATGGTGGAAACTAGTACTCCTTCGGCTTCCATTAATGGCAGCGGTCTCACGCCCGGCGTACCGAATGCACCGCCCCCGAAGAGTCCGCCTGATCAAGAATCATGTCATAACAATAACAATAGCCATCATCTAGCGAATAATAATATCGGCGGACTGAGCGTTCTCGATACGCTGAAAAGTCCATTTCGATTTGATGATCGAACATATCCCTTCCGATTCGGTGACGAATTCGGTGCCGCCGGTATGGCCGGTCGGCTGGGTGAGTCCCTCATTCCAAAGGGCGATCCCATGGAGGCGAGATTGCAAGAAATGTTACGTCATAATATGGACAAATACGCCTCACAGAATCTTGACACTCTTCATATAGCCAGGCGAGTGCGTGAGCTGTTGTCGATACATAATATCGGTCAGAGACTATTCGCTAAATACGTTCTCGGACTAAGTCAGGGCACGGTCAGCGAGTTGCTCAGCAAGCCCAAACCTTGGGACAAGTTAACCGAGAAGGGCCGCGACAGTTATCGGAAGATGCACGGTTGGGCTTGCGACGAGAACGCCGTGCTGCTGCTCAAGTCCCTGATCCCCAAGAAAGGTGAGTACTGATCATCAATTCCAGCTCTCTCTCTCTCTCTCTCTCTTTCTCCGTTTCTCACTAGTTTTTTATTTTTATTTCAATCGTTTCGTACAATTTCTCGACGCCTCTACGCAATGTCAGACACGATGAAGGCTGAATTATCTCAATATCCATGAAGACAGACGAGACATCTTAATTACACATGCCGCCACAGTGTAGCAAATACTTGTGGCAATCGTGATTAATTTTGTTTCCTTCCACGACCCGATAAGCGTGATAAATCGCATTTACGATAAAGTTCAGCATGAGATCCTCAATTGAAAATGCGCGATCGAATAGTTTTCGAATTTGCTATTTTAAATGTGTAATTACGTTGAATCATTTCGTTTTCGATTCGATTCGATTCTTGAGACACTAAACAATAATTCCTACAACCAGTTATTCGTCACAATATACTTCTGCCTTCATCGTCGATGACGGATTTGTCGGTTGACTTGACATACACTCTCGAAAATCTTCCGCGCGCCTCGCACTGCCAATAATCCATCTTGCCGAATCACTAACCGAGCTGTCAGCTAACCTTTCGGCTGCCTAACGCGGGACTATTGATGGTACTTCCGTTCCCTCTAACTGCACCGCGGGAAAGAAACGCTCAAGAGATCGCATCCCTCTTCGTGCATATACGAAGTATCATTAGGGAGTTAAGTATGCGTTGGTGACATCGTGGGCTTTCGCTGGTTAAGTTAGAAGAAACCGATAAATCCTGCGAGTCATTGGATAGAAGTTGATTGCAGTGAAATAATCTATGATTTTGCAGAACGCTGCAATAATTGTACACAAAAAGGATTTACTAGTTGTAATAGGTTTATCTACGTGTAAGATAAAAAGTACTTCGCTGTAAGTGCATCGCTGTATCGTATTGTTGTCAAAGACACATTATGCTCAATATTTGAAATTAGCAAAAACTCTGTATTTAGGCTTGAACAGTCATAGTCTTAATTAAATTACGCAGCTCGTTGGCATACCTTGCCCGCTATCGATTGTATGCTGCGTTTGGCAGCCATATTGTTTAGACTAATAGCTCCTGGGAATAGGAAGCCCCGGATGAGCACTGAGTAGGGGTGAGATGTATAAAGGGCTCCACGGTGTGTAGAAAGGGAAGAGATGGGAGAAGAAAGGAAGATCCAGTGGAGAACGTAGAAATTCTAAACGCAACGATCTATACTTATCAGGGAGGACAATTTATTCTTTTCCACTTGCTGCGGACTTGCTAGATTATAACGAGTAAACGATATTTTATCTTAACATCACTATGGACATTCTTATGATATACTCATAACAATTAAGAAAACAAATTCTATCCTCAGTGATAGAGTTATGTTTGACAAGTACAAGAGTGTATTATAATAATTTTTTTTACACTTCATTCACAATGCTCTCGCGACAGCGATGTAGGTTTCAAACTCGCGATACGCGACCATGCGATCCCTTCCGCTTTTTTGTAAATATTAATATCAATCGCGCAGGATGTTGACTCAATGCCATCATTTTCCCTTCACGTCCGGTGACGAAATAAAACGTGTATAAAATTCAGTCGGAGCACGACATGCGTCCCGCATCAATGGATTGTCGGTTTCCGTCGGATCTCTGGTAACAACAATCATGGGGCATTACAGCGGATAGGACGGAGTGCACGCGAGAGAAGGAGAGACAGAAACAACTAGAATGAAGGGTTAGGGCGACCGTAGGGTGGCGGGAGGAAACCGGTGACAAAAACTTAGGGGATCGTAACATTTCTCGATGCGTCAGCCGTAAAATTACAGGGATGTGTGCGTGTATTATCTCGTGGCGTGAGCACGGCAGTAAATCAGAATTGCAAGAACCACTGCTAATACGATCGTCGAAATTGGTCAAGCTGAAGGGAAGAAATCATAACAAGAAATATTAATGTTCATTGTTAATCGTACGTTTTAAATGTAATGTTTTTTCTTAGCGCTGTACTATTTCAGGATTTTATTTATAAATTGAGCCACATTTATATAGAAGGCTTATGTATTAAACAACTGAGGCATATCATGCTACTGCATAAAATAATTTACAGATGCTACGAATCAAATTCCTTTAGATTCAAAAATAATCAATTGGGTATTTAAAATCTGTATTAAAAATATAGTACATCATTATCAATATGTTTCTTTAGTCATCAGATTAATCATTCGCCGTTTGTTCATATGACTCATGGTCATAAGTTCTTTGTGATCGTAACGAGAATCCGCCGCGGTTCAATGGCATAAATATACTTGGAGTAATGTCCGAAACTTCTACAATCAGGCATGATTTATGGGTAAAAATCAGTGGCTTTATAAAGTCTGAAAGGCGCCGCCTAGCTTTGGTGGAGGTGTCGGTTAAGATAAGTTTGCGTCGGGCTAAATACCTGATCTAACGACTCATCGCGCGCTATATAGACAAGCACAGGCACTACACCAACCTGTCGCTGAAAGCTTTATTGTGATTCGTGAATCGACTTTGCGGTCACCTTATTTATCATTCGTACGTTTGAAAACTGTTACCATTATATAACCGGGCTATATTGATTTCGAGTCGAGATTATTTTATGTTAGTTCACAATTTGTGTTATGGAAATCGGAAAGAATTAGAGAATATCAGAGAGTTTCCTTCGATATCATCGTAAATCGCGCATAATTATTGTACCAAGCAAAAGCTTTATAGTCCTTACAATCTACTTCACGCGATATTGCTGAATCTTTATACTCATACTTATTTATGAATGCATTAATTTTCACGAAAACTTTTACTTGCGTCGAGGTCGCTATATAGCGCTGACAGTGAATTTATTCGTGTGTAGTTCAGGGTGAAATGATTTTCAGTTAACGTTGACCACAAATTTCTCGAGGTTTCGATGGCCTAAATCACGGCTGTATAAATTACGCAGATATTTTTCAGTCAGTCGCTTAAGATAAGCTGCAAAAATCGCGCGTTCGTGGAAACTACTAATCCCACGACAAACGTATCTGGATCTTGGCCCACTATTCAGCACGGCACGTCCGAGCGGTATATTATCGCTCGTGAAGCACTACAACACAATTGATCTAAGCGAAACCAAGAACAACGCGAGATTACCGTAATAAACATAGTTGGTCTAGCTCCAAGTCAGTTTATTGCAAAATTTTGTTTCCCGCAGTGAGTGCATGTCGCACATGCGCGATCCGCCGGAGTCTCACCCGGAGACTTTTCGCGACGCGATGACCGTCATGGATGAAAATCATGGTTACGATGATTTGTAACCGCAGCGAGAAACGTTACGAACCACGCTCACAGTCATATAACTATGATTTCCGTATGAGCGACGGGACATTTATGCTTTTATAACTGATATAATTATCGTATTTTGTGGAGAAGTATGAACAGGTTTTTCGTTATTTTCACTTTTATAATTAACGATGTTTAAAAAGAAACATGGAGACAAAGTATACATACAGAACAATATACACAGTGTTGGACCCAGAAAAGCGTTCATCCAACGATTATAAAAGTATCTCTGCGTACGTTGACCCGATCCAAAAGAGAGATAAACATTATCGAAATGCGACAACGATTTCAAAACTCATTTAATATTTACGCGTGGCAATATCAACTGAACTACGTATATATTCACATATACATTAAACAAAAATTACGCGAGAGGTCATCGGAAGACTATAGTTGTCTGTCTTCAAGTTTCCCCAGAAAATCTTTCTAGTTTTTATAGAAAAATTACTTATTTGCGAAACTAGATGAAACTTTTTCAGACAATTTTTAATTACATAATTATAGTTTTATTTGAAAAGATATGAAAATTATACATATGGATTGAATTACACATGCACACATACAAACTGAAATCAAAATGTCGCAGAATTCTCTTTTATGATTCTTAAGTTAGATTTCATAAACATCTGAATTCCTTATTGGATAAATATATTGAATAATGTATTAGATGTATTGGATAAAAATTAATTCATTTTTTAAATCACTGTAATCCCCAAGATCGGAACTTCGATTTTAATTCGATTCCTTGAACGCGTCCGATTATTCTTTAATTATCCGGATGCCGAAGAAGAAACCAATGTGAAGATCTCGCGGATCTACGCCGGACGTCGTATACATGTGTCCTCGGAACAACATGCCTCCACCCGCAAAAGTAACGAGAAAAATGCTTCTTGTATACAGGTGCGTGCACAGGTGCACGCGAGCGGCTGCAGAGCGCAACGCTCCCAACTCTATTCCGCGCGAACAAGTTTCGTTCATTAGCTCCGCGCGCCGATTTTATCGGATCTCATACACCGTTCGTATCCTTCCACACTGCTCGTATCTTCCTTGACGCCTCACTGCGGCGAGATACGTTATGCGCGCACGACCGATTCCGGATTTTCGGGTGTCTTCGTTGTTAACAATGATGCAAATGAAGATTCAATGAATGCGATCGTTTGCTCGCCGATAACATCTAGATTCCCCTCGAAATTAATAGATATTTTAAATTTGATATTTGAAAAAACTATCTACACAGCATCGCATTTCGTTTGCATTACTTATTTTATGTTTTGAATATTTCTATATTGCTAATTAAATTACTAGTTGTTCGATCGATATGTAAGATGTTTAAGTACATTTAAATGCACTATATATAAGATGAATATATATATATATATATATATACTTGTTCTGCTTATTTTTGAAATGACATCACATAGAACATGTTCCCTCTGAAGTATTGACCGCTCGACAAATTAGTATATCGCGGACGACTCATTCTTTTTTAATGAGCATCAAGATAACAAAATTGTTGGATATATTTATCTCAACGACGTTGCTTAAATATCATAACAATGCACGATGCTCTCAATTTCCTTCGTGCCAATTTTATGAAAAAGTCGATCTGATACAATGATCATCGTGCGTTTATTCCCCTCCCCTCTCACACACATGCACATACGTTCTCCACAAATCTCGTGTGCGATCGCGAGTCGTAACGCGTAGCGCTCGGAAGCATCGTAACCCATAACTCGCGTTCGCTCCCGCAACAATCGGGTGAGTTTCTTAAGTCACCGTTACCGGCGAACTCCCACGAAATCGTTCCAGATTTTGTAATCAGGCCCATTGTCGACGTTTCTCCCTCATTTCGCGCCGCGTGCGCGCTCGTGTGTGCGCGGGTCGCGTCGCGTGCACGTGCATGCGTCGAGACAATTTTACGGCGCGAATATAATTGCCGCCGGTACGGTACGGTTTCCTTTCCGGCGAAACACGCACGGGTACGCGTATGCGTACGCGAACATTTCCTTCGTGCGTCGTCGTCGCGCCCATTGTGTACCGCGAACGGATGCGATTGTTCTCTCTTTCGTCGATTCTCCGTAACCGGTCTTTGATGCCGCGACGCGATCGGGACGCACGTCTACGCGGACGTTTCGCCATCCGCAGGTGAGACGAAGGTGCCAGCGGCGGGCGCGCAATCGCTGAGAAAAGTATGGATTTAGTGCGCAAAGCTCGTAACAATGCGGGACATGCCGCGACGTTGCATAAGCAACCGGGCCATTTTCCAAGCGACTTTATCCCGCCATCGAAATTTTTCAAACCGTGAGAAATTAACACATGTGTGAGCGATCGAAGTAGCGATGAGATGAAAATCTTTTCAAATCCAGCCGTTGAGAATATACAATGTACTCACACTATATTTTTCGAAGTCTGATTTTAATGCCTTTCCTGTCGTAATGTAATATCCTTCAGAGAATACTTGATGAAATACTCCTAAATCTAATTTCATCAAAATCTACTGGCATCTGCAATACACACGTTTATACTTTAGACGTGCATACTTGCCGTCTAAAAAGTAGCACACAAGTTGATTCATGATTGAGCAAACCTGTGGAAAAATATTTCTTAATTGAGAGAAACATTGTGAAATTGCGGCGATACTGTTCATTGTATCCGAGCTGATGAGAATGTCTGCGGATATATGTGACAAGTAAAGAATTGCGTTCGACGTCGTCGACGTATGTTGCACGTAAAGTATCGCCCGCGATCGTGTTCGTCCGATAATATTTGTTATCCGACTGCTTATTCTAGATTTCCTATGAGAAAGTTGCGGGAGGATGTTGAGTCTCGAGTAATAATCAACTGGCGCGCACGATTCCGTACACGATGCGCGTAAGGTTTCCCACGTGATGCCGTCAAAGTATCCGCGGAAAGGAAGATGTTAGTGACGCAAGTAACTAATCTCTCACCGTCAGTTTCCAACAAGACTGAACTACACTGTCATGTGGCAGCA
The DNA here is from genome assembly GCA_037157785.1 of Cephalotes varians. NCBI lineage: Eukaryota > Metazoa > Arthropoda > Insecta > Hymenoptera > Formicidae > Cephalotes > Cephalotes varians. Next base: position 965,767 of record JANQDE010000002.1, on the reverse strand, counting down.
TTTGGCTTGCGTGATAATGGTACAGAGTGGAAAATTTCAAAGTGCTATATATCAAAATTAATTATCTTCAATAATAGCAATCGACAAGCGTTAGAGCGCAATAGCAATTGTGAACTTGAAACCGGCGATAAAATTCGTTTGTTTCGATATACTTTCGAGATTAGTTGAACCCACGTAATGTGATTCCTCGAACGGAGCTTAAAATATTGCCATTATTACCGCAATTCAAAAGATATATATTCCATTCGATAATGATAGCGCTAATTTTTAGGTGACTTAGCCACAGAAAAGACGTGTGTAATAGTGACCTCATTTCTTTTATCTCGGTGTACCCGCAAACATCATTCCATGTACATAACGTAATCGTTACATATGCTTCTCCGAATTCAGCGATAAAATTGTCATTAATATAACAATGCATATTTATGATATGATAAAAATTTATAACATTTGTTTATGAATCCTTCTCTGACACATTTCCAATTACGTTTGCCAAGAGCATTATTTTATGTCGGTCATTGCAATATCTATAGTTTCTCATTTTATAAATATGTCGTTAATAGCAGCTGATCTTAACTGTACAGATCCAGAAATCTGTTGTATAGTTCTACGAAAGAACATTTGTTAGTTCTATATATCCATAAGCGCATGAAGAGCAGAAGCATAATCGCGCAAGCACGAGTTTGTTGGCAGGAATTCAAACATTGCGACAATGCGCGATCGCGCGGATATGCATATACGTCATCGTTCTCTCTTTTCCCGATTTCACTTGAATGCTTCGAACCCACCCACCTGGTTGTCAATTGCACGAACATTTCGCTATCGTTATCTTAATCGGTGAATCTGTCGATTTTTTTCTGGCGAAGATGTTATTATCTATCAGCGTTAGAGCGTATAATGTGAGGAATGCAACTTACATGGATTATTGCAAGGCAGGTTAAATTTTCTGTGGATATATACGATACTCTAATACAGAGAAGCGATGAAAAAGAGACATTATTCTTCTTCTTAATGCGGCACTCGTCGTAGACATTGCGATTGCTTATGGCATTAGAAGTAATCACATCTACACAACACAAATGATACAAGATAATGATACAAAACGTAGCTCTCGAATCGCGTCTAGCGAGAATCGTTCACTGCATTCGTAATCATGGAAATACAGTGGATTCCACGCGAGCGCACGTAATGAACATTATATCTTGGACAAATCGCCCGAAGACCATTTCTTCTGTACCATCAAAATACATACGGGATTTTATTATACCGCGTGTCAAGTCACTTTCTCTCGCCGATTCGCGTGCGATGCGAAAGCAATCAAAGACATGATCGGTGGTTCGTTTGTCTGAATCTTGCAGCTGATTGGTCAATTAGATGGGAAACACGTAGAAGGACTATACTCCTGCCGACGTACAAGGGAAAGACCGCAAGGGAGAGGGTTCAGAAGAGGATATTTTAATTATCGTCGTTGAGTATACTTTCGCCTTCAGATTCAGCACGCAGTTATCGATTGCTCACATTATTAATTGCTTAGGAACATAAAATCATCCTTCAAATATGACTCATTATTATGGATTACTATGTTTTCGAATAAACATCCTTCGTTAGAAAATGAATGTAGTTTGTAAGATCGATTTGAGATTTTATAATATGTATAAATAATATGTATTTATATATAAATCATGGTGTTAAATAACACCATTTTTTGAGATATAGAACGATCTTAGCAGGGGAAAATGAGCGAAACTACACTGCTACCAGTTAAAAGTCAGTTGTTAAACAACGCGTCGCGAATTATTTATGTTTTTTCCTTCAAATATTTATTTATATATATATATATATCTAATTATATTATATATTGATTATTTTTAAGATCAACCAAACTGAGTAAGAATACACCACAAGTTGTGTCTCACCCGTAGAGTATGTTTCAGGCAAGGAGCAAGGAATGCCAGCATTCGCACGTGGACCACAGGATGGTGGTCCGCAGGAAATGAGTGATGAAAGATTGGCACATATTCTTTCGGAATCGAGTCATATGCAAATGAGAGGTGAGCACGAGGTATCGAACGATGCTGACAGCAAAAGTCCGAATAGAATCGGTTGCCCGAGTCCGTTCAACAAAGATAGACTGGACAGCCAAAATAGGAGACTGAAAAAGTATGAAAACGACGACATTCCCCAGGAGAAGGTGGTGAGGATTTACCAAGAAGAATTGGCCAAACTGATGGGCACGAGAGTGGAGAATCTTCGTCCGCGAGAGTTCCCTAGGTAAGATCACGATGACGTGGATTTTTTATCGATGTTTATATCGCAGCTCACCCAAATGGCATACAATTTCTACCGATGCATGATGACTAAACGATGAATGACACACACAAATTAATATCCTATACTTGCTCGGACTATGGCGTGAAATGTCAAGAGCAAATCGTCGTTTCGTGCTAAGAAAACCTTATTTGAGTGGTGCAACTTTCTATGTTACCTAACTCGAATAAGAATGCTCGATGCATTCGAATATGATGTACATATTCAAATCTACATATTTCTACAATTCAAAAAGAGATTTCTATGTAACATGCAATTTGAAGCTAACGGCTTTGATTGTATCGTACAATTACGTACGATTGCGTTTACCGCGATTGATCATTATTGAGGACAGCACACGACTTCGATTAACCGTAGCGCGATGTTTCCACATTTTTTCAGTGGCACCCAGGGCGGTCTTCAAGGCATCGAACGTACCCAAGAAGACATTCGTCTCGCATTGGACGCTTATCACCGTGAGCTTCAAAAATTGAATGCCGCACCAGGTCAGAATCCCTCGATAGCCGGATTGCCAGGATTGCCTGGATTACCAGGTTTGCTGGCGCTTCAGCAACAAGCTCTTCAACAACATCACTTAGCCGCGAATGGTGGCGGTGGTGTTCAGGACTTGAGTTTAGGCAAAGTGGATCCGCGCAATAAAATGATAAATGGTGTATCGGAAGAAGAAAAAGAGAAGATGGAAGAAGCGATGAGACACGCCGGAAGTGCATTCTCTTTAGTAAGGCCGAAGCAGGAATCGACGGGTCCTCAATCGACGCCTGGTGGTTCTAGTGCAAGTTCACCGCTTGGCAATTCCATACTTCCACCGGCGATGACACCTAATGAAGAGTTCTCTAGTGCGGCGGCAGCCAGTCCTCTTCAGAGAATGGCCTCTATTACGAACAGTCTGATAAGTCAACCGTCCACCCCAACTCATCATGCGGCCAATCAAAGACCGTTAAAAGCTGTGCTTCCTCCGATTACGCAGCAGCAGTTCGACCTGTACAATAATCTTAACACCGAAGATATTGTGAAGAGGGTAAGAGATATTGTAAGAGGGCGATTCAAATGTATCAACGTCAATTTATTTTGTTTGTATCGTATCTAATTTTGAATATTTATTGCTAATGTACAGGTAAAAGAACAGCTGTCTCAGTATTCAATTTCACAGCGGCTATTCGGCGAATCAGTATTGGGTCTATCTCAGGGATCAGTGTCGGACCTCCTCGCGCGTCCAAAACCATGGCACATGCTGACTCAAAAAGGTCGTGAACCCTTTATTCGGATGAAAATGTTCCTCGAAGATGACAACGCGGTGCACAAGCTCGTCGCCAGTCAGTACAAGATCGCACCAGAGAAGCTAATGAGGACCGGCGGCTACGGCGGCCTGCCTCGTAAGTTTAACTCAGGTCAATATAGATGTTTTGTTACTTTATTATTAATGTAGTTCGGGAGCTCTGGAATGTTTGTCAAGCACGACGTCATGATAACGTCGTGTGTCTTGTTATGATAAAAAGCGATTTTAAACAAGCATGACATTTTTGCATAGAGACGCAACTTCTTTGCTTTATTATAGAATGAATTAAAAATTGTATTTGATCTTTGTAATTGCATTTGACCTTTGATAGAAGTAAAGGAATTGCATTGTTTGACGTCCGTAGGAGATGAGCTTTCGGACTATTAAATTTCCTTTACATTTGCTGAATTTTCTTAATCGAATTTCTTATTGTTACAGCTTGCGGAACACCTATGAAACCTATGCCACCAACGAAACTCGTCCAAGAACAGCTTCAAAATGCAGCAAAAGCGCAGGCCGCTGCTCAAGCAGCCGCACAAGCAGCAGCGCAACAGCATCAACAAGAAAATCAGATGCAACTTGGCCCGCCACAGCAAAGTCCTCAGCATCCACAGCATCCACAGCCGCCACCACCGATGATGTTGACTCCACCCGGACCTCATCATCCTCATACTCAGCTCAGTATGCAAGAACTCCAAAAGAAACAACAGCAGCAGCAGCAACAAATGTCACTACACTCGCCGCATCATCAAATGGCACCGTCGCCTCTTCGAAGTCTTCATCCGCACATTTCACCAAGTGTATATGAGATGGCCGCCCTTACGCAGGATCTCGATACACAGACAATCACAACAAAGATCAAGGAAGCATTATTAGCTAACAACATCGGCCAAAAGATTTTCGGTGAAGCAGTTCTCGGTCTATCGCAGGGCTCCGTCAGTGAGTTACTAAGCAAACCGAAACCGTGGCATATGCTCAGTATAAAAGGCCGAGAGCCTTTCATTAGAATGCAACTTTGGCTGTCAGACGCACATAATGTTGATCGACTGCAGGCGTTGAAGAATGAACGACGAGAGGCGAACAAGAGACGACGTAGCAGCGGTCCTGGTCACGACAACAGTTCTGACACTTCGAGCAACGATACAGCCGAATTCTATCACGCGGCATCACCCGGTCCGGGACCTACTACCGGGAAGAAGCAGCGCGTTCTTTTCTCGGAAGAACAAAAGGAAGCTCTCAGACTCGCCTTCGCCTTGGACCCGTATCCCAATGTAGCCACCATCGAATTCCTTGCCGGTGAACTTGCCCTATCCTCGAGGACGATAACGAACTGGTTTCATAATCATCGAATGAGATTAAAGCAACAGACGCCGCATGGTCAACCGGAGCCGCAGTCGCCGCGAGAACCCGGTCAACCGTTCGATCCTGTTCAATTCAGATTGCTATTGAACCAAAGATTGCTGGAGATTCAAAAGGAGAGATTGGGTTTAGGAAATGTACCTTTACCTTACTCTCCGTATTTTAATCCCAACTTGGCGGCCCTGGTAGGTAATGCACTAAAAGAACAATGCTCTGGTCTCGATCTCTCGATGAATGCTCTGAAGAGAGAGCCCAATCAAGAATTCGAAGACGAAGACGTTGAGGATGCGATGAGTAATTTAGGTAGCGAAGACTCGGAAGGTTCGGCCGGCAGTATAAAGAGAGAACCCACAGAAACACCAACGGCACCCACGACAGTTAGGTCCAATAGAAGAAAACCTGCGGCACCACAATGGGTGAATCCAGAATGGCAAGAACCAACGAGAACGGGCGACGAGGTTATTATCAATGGCGTTTGCGTGATGCAGACTGACGACTACGGAGTAAAGAGAGAGGCCGAGGAGACTATTAGAGTTGAACCGACACCGGTGCAAGATCGATACGAAGAGGATGCTCAAAGCGATGTCTCTTCCGTATCCGGCAACAATGGGGCCGATCGGGATAGTCCGCTTCCCAGTCCAAAATCTGGTCAAAACAGTCCCACAACGTCGCTCAGACCGCCGTCGGCGCAACAGACGCAACAATCCACGGAGGAAAGTCCGAAGGACGTGGTGAAACACGAACCGGAGGAAACGTGGGATTACTAAGACAATTCGAAACATAAAATTCCATGGGATTACGCGCGAACTCGATGTTTCTTCTTCGAACAAAGTCGAAACTTGAGCGGAGTGTCCGACGTGTCTCCAAAGTCGTAGTGTTGAAATATGCCAAAACGACGCTTTGTAAGAAAAGACGTTTCGCGAGGATTACCGATCTAGTTAAGTTTTAAATGAGAAAACCAGCTATAGGACTCGATCGTGCGAGTCCTGCCTACGACGAGGGCATTATCATAGTGAGGCAAACGCGAAGACTCTAAAAGATGTCATCGGAGAGGAAACGAAAGAATATCTTGCTCGACGAACGAGGGAGAATAAAAGGAGAATAAAACGATCAAAACTGAACGGAGCTCAATCAAAAGACTCACATTGTGACGTTTTCTATGCGGCAAGTGTTACGAGATCAGTGTCGGTGCGCGCGGGTCAACGGCGAGATCGTATCATTTAGAGGATTGTGAAGTACAACAGAGCCGGCTGTGGAAGGACGACGGGCTCTCGTTGCAATTCGCTCGAAATTCAAGAGAACCCCGGCCGCTTTCGCTTTCGGATGACACCCTTCCCGGTGATGAATGATCGATGGGGTATCATTCCAGAGGAGGGGAGACGGACTAGATAATGCATGGAAAACGGAAATGGTCCGGGTTCGCCACAGTGCAATCTCCCAGTAATTAACTGTTAGATCGAATTATTATTAATTTTTAACGAAAATTTCGCGCGATGAAACGGCCGATTAATAATTATTGCATAATTGTGATTCATGTTATTGTTTATACTCGCCTCCCTATATCCTCCATAGCGATTAAGCTGTTAATGTTGTATATTCCTCTCTCTATCTCCAGTTATGTACCTTTTTATCTCTTTCGGTTAAGACTCGACGTTTCCCTTTTCCCTTTCTCTTTTCCTACTTTTATCCGTCTATTTATAAAATTGCGAGAATGATCACTTAAGACCGTTACCAATGTTATTATTATCACTGCTATTATATATAATTACAAATTATTAATATTATTATTATATATAATTATCATTATTAAATATTCTCAGTTATCAAGAGCACTGTCATCGATTACTATTTTTACGTTGATATGTTGAACGGCGTTGCAGAATGTAAAATACCAAAAAAGAAGTAAATTTATTCGTTCCACGAGATGATTATTTAAACTTCCTTTTTCTATTTGTTGGAAACTATTAGCTGCGCTAAAATAATTGGTGATGAATATCTTTGACGATTATTATTTAATATTCTTTTGATTATTATTACTGTATTATATTTATATTACTGTATTATTATTAGGCTTATGTTATCATTACTATTATTATTATTTCATTATTGTATATCAATAATCATTATCATTTTATTATTATTAGAATCATCGTCGTGACAACAATATGGCTTGTAAAGCCAATGTGATAGAGCTTATATTGCGATGATACATAAAAGGAAAAAGCGTGCGAGCAGAGGATGAACAGGTACGCTGATTTCGCTGAATGAGGCGAGAGGTTGCACGAATTTAACGTGCGATTTCTAGCATATGTAAATATCTGTACAAAGGAAAAGAATAGAAGAAACTTCGGAATACGAAAACAAAGAACATA
>JANQDE010000002.1:947698-958182 GCA_037157785.1 Cephalotes varians | reverse complement strand
GTATATTTACTTACTTACTACACTTAATCTAATAGTACGAATATATCCACGCAGACTAACAGCGGTACACATTGAGCGACTGCACGCTGAATTTTCACTTGTCGCAGTCGGCATTGCACATCGTAAGAATGAAATCGCGTAATCAGCGACGAACAATGAGGTAAGAGAAGAAAGAGCATTGAGCCACGTGTTTCAATGGCGTTCGTTGCGATCCGTGAAAATGCAGTGTTCGGGGTATCATAAGCGGCGCAAAAAGAGAACACGTAATTATGAGAATTTGCCGTAAAATAATCGATGCCTAGAGGGAGGGAAAAATACGCAGAAGACACTTCGAGGCGATTCAGCGAGACAAGAGCGAAAGGACGAGCGAATGAGTAAACGTGTGCGTGCGTGATGAACTTCGTAAGAGAGAGAGAGAGAGAAAGAGAGAGACAGTCCTCGAATTATTACGAATCAAACTATAGTATTTACCAGAATAAATTTTAATCTTCAATTAAATTCTAGTCCGCAATTAAAAATAAAAAAACGAAACAAACGTGAATGATGTTGTACGAAGCAGAGACGCAAGGAATTCGTGCGAGACGATCGCTTTAGAAGGGCATTGCTAAACGAGAGACCAGTGATCGATTAATTCTGTTTTTTCCCCGTTCTCTGATCTTTGATTTTTTTTAAAGTTTTTCACGTATCATCATCAAAACAGAAGTCGGATTATCGAATGTACATATTTCTATACTCGTACGATTACATCTTGTAACTTAATGACGCTGATTCCGCCTGCTAACGAGTGATCCGAGTCTTACTGAGTCTTAGCCTGATAATCGACGATGATACGAATGAGATCACAACATTCGTATTTCGTCGATTTATATCGAATATCGATTGGGTTACGATACTAAGCTTCGGATGCAAACAGGTTACGATGAAGCAGAAAGGAAAAGAAACAAATGCGATCTCACATCTCCAAACTAAATTATTTCGCTCGAGCATTAGTCTAATATTCATCTTTACGATTTATCGATTTGAGTTGACTGTACGACTGACGCGGCATCCGCCAATCGCGAATCCGTAGATAATCGTCGATTCTCACGACGGAGTTCGAACGAGTTCGTTTCTTAGAATTTATTACAGGTACAACAATGCGACTCGTGTTAATAAGACGATCGGATTTTAATCGCAATCGCGACCGAAACGTCCGATATCTCGACGCCTTACAATTTATTATATGTATACATTATGATTGTTTCCCTATTCTTCGTTCGCGGCGGACAAATGTAATACATAGATTCTTTGTAGATACAGGATAGCCGGTAGATAGCCGATAGCTTTAATTATTTAAACAATACAGCTTTTATCGAGTCGAGAGCAAAGATCGACGACCGTCTATGGTATACGGCGGGCATGTAATATAACGTAACGAATACACAAGTGCGTAATTGCGTGCGGATGCATTAGCGTTATTGACAACGGCGGGAAGGAGGGAAATCATATCGTAAAACCTAATAATATTTTACAACAAAAGATAACTGTAGATAGACATTCAAAAGCTGTTGAGGCCCCCAGGACGCGCGAGGGAGAGACGCGCGCGTGTATCGAAACGCACGTGCGCGGGCATACGATCAAAAAAAGAAGAACCACGAAGGACACTGTCATCCAGTAGTGAAAATAATGTATTAAAAAAAACAAGGTTTACCTAAAGTAATAGTCTATTGATTTGTATTTCATTTCGAACTGTATTATAGCTTTAAAGAGTATCCTGTACATTGCATAAACACACGAGCACTATTGTTTTAAATTGTACGTTTACGATTATTATACGAAGATAAAAAAGAAATAAATAAGGTATACAAAATATTCAAGATATATGAGAGATTTATTGATGATCTTAACTTAAGAGTCTTTAATATTTCCCTTACGCACAATGCGATTTTGCGAAAAATATATTAATCCTTATATTAATCCTTACAATACCATGTGAAAAACGGCATTATTCGTATAAATGATGATATTTCGAGTCCGACCACTATTTCATCTATTTAAAGTGATTCAAAAAATTTATAAAAATTCATGAATTTACTTTCAAATTTGTAGAACAAATGTTTATACTTCATTTTGGAAAAAAGGTAAAATATAATATAATTTAATTACGAAAATTAATCAAAGATTGCGATTAAAAGCTTTATTTGATTAAAAAAATTGTAACTTTTCATAATAAATGCATATAGAAAAATGACTTTAAGGTTTCCTAGTTTAGGCATAAAGCTTTTAAAAAAATACGGGAACTCCAAATTCTTCAAAAAGTATAATTATTTGGGCACATGAAAATAAGTGATTTTCAATAAGGGATTTAAAAAATCGAATAAAAGCATGCATTTTTTTAATACAAAATCTTCTTCAGGATTTTTTTCCAAGAGACATTGCTTTGTTCGCTCATAATAAAGCAAAATTCGACGCCTCAATTCTGTTGTTTAAATCTTTTTTTTTTTTTTTAATAAATGATTTTTTTTAGAGAAATTATTTTTAAATAAAAACAGATATTTAAATATTAATTTAAAATAAAAATAGAATACTTACAATGATTTTTGTAAAATTTTTACTTTTCACAAAAGGACGTTCAGTAAACGGGAGTCACTGGAGTCCGACATAAAAATTAACTCGGCGTTGTTCGCAGGGAAATTGATTTGATTTCGATCGCCCTACCATATAAAGATCTTCCCTACTATGAAGATTTTTTAAGAGAGGATAAGGAGGGACTTTTGGAAGAGAAACTTCCATGGATAAAAATCGATCGGACTCGAAATATCCTCGTTTGTACGAAACGAGTTAAATTATATTATCCATCTCTTCCGTGAGAAAATTTTAAAGTGAAACTTCTTATTGCTAAATATCAATAACAATAACAATTATTACTGCCTCTCGGAGACATTGAGAGAACATGTTTGTTTACTTTTTTTTCTATCTTTGAAACGCTTTTTTTCGAACCCTTCAAATTTTGGCTATTATCTTCTTAATTAATTTAATAATTATGTTTAATCATGCATGTTTATATATAATAATAATGTGTAATAATCATCACTCTATTATGTTCCATAATATTTTACTTTTATAGTACATGAAACAGCAACAAAAATAGCTTACATATCTCTTTCGTTTTATAAATCTATCTATACATATTTTTCTTTGTAATTCAATAATGGAAAAATATGTAACAAGTATATAATTATAAAAATATACATTTATACAAAATAAACATTAATAATATGAAAAGACTCGATGTCTTGAATTATTTTAAGTATTCAGTTTTAGTACGCTGATTAATTTTGTTATTTTGGTTCTTTAAATAAATCTTATATTATTATTATCTAAAATTCGTAGTAGTTCTTAAACAATAATATTATTTAATCATGAGATAAATAAAATATTATCTTCATTGTATGTACGTATAAAATTATATTACTCATATCAATGTCTCCTTTCAAGAATTTTTAAAAAGTCTATATATTAAATATTATATATAATATTATATAATAATATTACTGCTAATTATTATAATCATTTATGTTTTCCATTTTTTCCGTATTGATTTTGCCTTAATATAACTTTAATAAATTTTAAAAGCTTTTGACACGAATAAAATTGTTAAAATAACTAAAAATATTTCAACTAACTAAATTGGATATTATTTTTATTTTTATGAATCTTGCATACATATGCATATTAAAGAATAAAAAACAAAAAATAGGTTTAATTTATTTATACTAATTTATATACACATTATCGTACATTAAAAGAAATAATTAAACACGATGTTACATTTTGTAGCAGAGCTGTAGAGAAACAACAAAAATGAATGTCGAAATGTATTGTACTTATCTCGAAATTATTTAAAAATGTTAAATAAACTTTTAATTTATTATAACATTTGCTACAGCGACATCTTGCAGATGAAGAAAAAAACATATATAATCTTGCAGCACAATCAGTTACCTTCGATCGCAAATATAAATTTTATGTATTTCTATAATAAAAGTATTTTAATCTCTTCTTATTCAATGTTTAATGTATAAATATTTATTATATATCTATAAAAAAACAAAGAGAAAATGTAAAAGAAAACGTACTTTAATATAATTTAATATTTCGTTAAGCGCAGTAAATACGCGTTTATGATTTTAATATATTGTAGAGACCTCTAAATAAAATTTTAATTAATTTCTATTGTCACAAAACAAAAATTAAATTTTTGGTTTTACTATTTATTTATTATCTTTATGTAAAAATGCAAGCCATAAATGAGAATACGATCATCAAAGCGCATATAATTATAATAAATAGCAGTAAATAAAAAAATGACAGATAATAATTGGTATTGTTATTGATTAATATAATATATATAATAAATGAGTTCACTCACCATTCGTTGTACCCTCGCTAAGTACGCCTTTAGCTGTACCTACAGAAATTAATGTGTTTTAGTTAATATAAATTTTATTATATTTATTATATTATATTTTTTGTATATGTGTATTGATTCGCACATGTCATTCTATTATTTCTATCTTAAAACGCTGTATGTAATAAATTGTATAAATAATTATTTAAAAACTTTGTTATTTGGAATAATGATTTAAATTAATATATTTATCGATTCTAGTCCGTTATTCCGGCTTGTTTAATAAATAATCACAGTTATGTATATATGTTATTATGATACATATGTATGTACATACTTAAATAATAGAACAGATAATTTTACTCACCAGTTAGAGTATTGCTGTTTACATCCATTGTGGAGTAAGATCCATCTGGAATATCCTATGCCAGGTCACCGAAGAAGCGATGAATGTCGAAACACTTAATTACGCACATTATGAATGAACGCAAGTTAACGCTTTTCACTTTATTTTCGGAAAGGCAAGAAAATCGTGAGATTCACGTAGTGAGTTCGTCATTTTGCGACACATAAAATATAAAGATAAAATGCACTTTGTTCCGCAACACGTTCGCGCACATAATTGCAATCAATCATTGTCAATATACCCGATAGCGGATTTTTTATTAGACGCAGCAAGTGCTCTCTCAAGATTGTAGATTTTCAAATTAAAAGTCTTAAAATATCATGATACTCGATCTATTTATAATTTTCACTTGATATATTACATTCTTGATATTCCTGTGAGTTATTTATTCTCATAATATGAATACAGTGATAAAAAAGATGCTTATAAGCGACCGTAACATTAACTATAATTTAAATACTCAAGTACTTATATACACACACATGCGCGCGCGCACCCGCGCACAAAACTATCATCTATCTAAAAAAATATTAAATGCAAAACAAGAAAGAGTTTCAATTAATTTTACGAACTTTGTAATCACAACTACTACTTCTTCATCTGAATAACTCCAAGCAGCGATCATGGCTAATATGGAAAATTATTATGGTCGCTGCCAATTATTATATAATTATTATACTACCCATTGCTACGTGTATAAATACTGCAATCAATTAATTCATGCATATAATTTTACAAACATGATGAATACAATGACTACATCTAACAACAGAAAATTGCAATGAATACAACGTAACTACAGCAAACCGCGGTTTTAATCTAAAGAATAATCATAAACAATTGCAGCTAATGGGGAAAATTATCGCAATCAACAAGTAATTTTATCGCAAATTTTAATTGTCTCATGCATACAATTTTATTAACTTAGTGATCGTTATGAATTAGAACAAAGTATAGCGAACTACATGATTCTAATTTATAGAATAATTATAAGCAATGATTGCGGCCAAAGTAAAAAATAATCACGATCATTGCCAATTACTACAGATGTCACTAATTATTGCATATATAAATTATTGCATATTTTAATTAACTTGCGCACATAATCAATCTGTAAAGAGTTTATAGTTCACGCTAACGATCGTACGAAATTTATTTTCCGCAATTGTACATTCGCGTGCTATATTACCAACGCGATGTCTATTACGCAGTCTACTATTACTACGGTCGCACTGAGCTCGCTGGACGAAATGTTCGCGTTACCGACGCGACGTACTTCATTACCAGCGATATTGCAATTGCGCGGAATTCAAATGACAAAATTCTCGTTTACATCACCGACATAGGCTGCGTTCGAGGAGCGCGCTATTAGCGCTATTGCGTCACTCTATCTTCATCGTTCATTCGACGTAAAACAAGGATGGAATGACGCAACAGCGCTGATATCGCGCTCCCCGAACGCAGCCGTGATATATTGCAGTGAACTAATGGCTGCGTTAAGCAAAAAAAGCTTTTGCAATTGTGTAAGATTCTTTAATATGATTTATACTTTTAGATTCAGTAAGGAGCAAGGACAAGAACCAATCACATTAAAGTTGCTTTTTCTGCTGAACACAATGTCATGATCGAGTTCATTTGACTATGTTCGTCGTCTACCGATGCGATATATTTAACGGATTTTCTGTTGGATGTAGCATATACGCTTGTTATAATCATCAATGAGCATTAAATTTTGAAATTTTGCTACGTCTAATAAAAGGTACATACATTAAACGCGTACAGATTTATCTCGAGAAAACATAAGGCTCATTTTCGCGTGCCTATGTCATCGGAATTTGTACTCACTGGAATTACATCGGTTTCAAACTTCACAGCGTACCGTTGGCCACGGTCAACGAAACGGTGACGATCGCGAGGATCTGCGGAAACCGACACGTTCCGGCGACCGCTCGTCACTTTAATCGGCACTCCCGACAAAAAAACGGCTATTCAGGTACTCTTAACGCGTAAAATTCGCGATTAATTGCGGAGCGATCGCGCCTGCGTCACGAACCGAATGCACCGCCGAAACTGTCATGGCGACCGGTCAGGCGCGACATCGAATTGTTTGAATTTGCGTAACTGTTATCGGAATCTGCACTCATTGGAATTGCATGGATTTCAAACGTAGCGTCACAGCATAGCGTCACAGTCGATGAAACGACACCGATCACGTAGATCTACGGGAATCGACACATTAATCGGCACTTCTGAAAAGTGGCCGCTTAAGCACACCTAACGGGTAAGATTCGCGATTGATTGCGGAGCGATTGCGCCATCGAAACTGTCATGGCGACCGCGGGACAACAAATGTTTGAATTTGCGCTGTATAAAATACAAATGATTAGAGATCGCAAGAAGAACATTTTCCACACTCTTTCCGGTACACTACGATCATTAATAAGGTTTGATTTAGAAAAAAATTCATTAAGATTTGATAAAAAAATGTAAAAATATATTAAACAAATTACTATTATTATTACTTGTATCCCGTAAATATATATAGTTGTTGTTATCTAAAAACTACAAAAATTTTTTTAATTTGTAAAAGTTGTTTTAAATAAATACAAATAAGAATGGCGGAAATAAAAATATGATGTTATGAATATACATCTGTCTTGCTTGTGTTGTTATATGTTCTGACAGAAAAATATGTGATAAATAATTAACAAAATGGATGAGAAAAGAGCAGGTGTAATGTAACATAGACGTTGTTTCAATGTCTGATTAAGATTTAATTGACAATATGAAATAATGTATAACCAGATTAAAGAATTATACGAATTTCAACGTAAGTTGAACGAATTTCCTAAGAGGAAAGAATTATTTCAATTTCATTGTAATGATAAAGAACCGCAAGTTTACTTCGTAAGGAAAGCGCCGTTACTCTGCACACGAGTTTAAGAGTGAATACCATACCATATATATTTATATATATGTTACGTTACGAGCACTAACTGTAATTATTGATACATTAACAATAATATTATCATTATTATCACTTGAATTAGAATTAATTATTTTGGCAACTTACGGTTCGATGGAAATTTAATATATATTTTACATTTACCGCGTAACGCACGGCCTCAATTGTTCTCACCGCAATGTCACATCAAGTCGTATGCAGTCGTCAATAGACATTTTACAAGATTGTTGCATGTGTCCCATCTTTTTTGACTTTATAAAAAAATTTATTTATACATATATATATTTATGAAAGTAAGAAAATACGAAACGACACACTAAGGAATTATTATTGAGAGATAAACGTAAACATATTTTAAATTACAAGGTTCCGACCAAAGGGGCTCAGGATCAATCTTGAGCATAGGAGGGGCAGGGGAGAGATAAGTTTTTATAAGAACTATTAATATTAAGGTAATAATCATACAGAGATGATATTTTTGCTTTATGTATACGTGTAAATTAATTTTCTTTAGCTGTTTATTATGTAAAAGGTGAATTGCGTGTGTATCTCTTTTATGTTCTCCGTCTCGATGGATTTGGATCGTACGTTGGTGGCGGTGATTTAATAAACATGATAGAGCAGCGTGAGTTTTTCTCTCGCGTTCACATACGCTCTGTCTTGCTCTCTCTTTCTCTCTCTCTCTCTTTCTCTCTGCATAAAGATAGGTCAGGCTTATTCCGCTTTTAGTGGCACTGTTGTCCGTTAGCTTTATGCTGAGCATCGGTATCTTTCTTACAGTGCTTACGGCTTCCCTATATTAATATTACACACGTATTATCAAAACAATACTGTTAATAATATTCACATGATAATATAAAAAATTTATTCAATAGTTATTTTTGCAAAACTTACCAGAATTAAATAAGTCTTTCCGTTCGAATATTTGTTTATCCCCTACAAACACTCCTCTTGGCTTTTTCTCACGCACCTCGCCACCTTTCGCTTAAATTCCGTATAACTTTCTCTCCACTCTTTCTACAGTAAAAGAAATGGAATAAATTAGATTTTATACAAAATGTTATTTATACAATAACAGAAATTTTTGTTGAATATATACAGGTACTTACGGCAGCATCCACATTAGCAGGGCTTTCATCATTAGGATCTGCGAGCATGCTAATAACACTTATCAAGATAGTTTCGACTGTGTGAACTGGTAACCACCGCTCGGACGCTTTCTCGTATCCCCATTTGTCATCACCGGGTTCATGCAATATCGATATACATACATCTCCATTTTTGTCGATATTTGGATGCCATATTTCGGTTATAAATTTCATTCTTGGTGGCCTAAGTGGATATTCTTTTGGAAACTGTAAATGTGCTTTGAAGAAACCACCTTCGTATAATGTATCCGGAGGTCCAATAATGAGTACTTCCCACCGGTATATGTCATTGTCGTCTATGAGGCCTGCAGAAAACCCTTCTACTGGGTTTTTATTTAATTCTGTAAAAAAATATATATAACTAGAAAAAAGAAAAAATATACAGCTATAAAAATACAACTAGAGATTATCTCATAAATTTTATGAAATTATTCAAATTATATCTGGAGGATCTAATAAAAATATCTAAAATCTAACCAATAAACTATTTATTATAAATATAGAATATATGAGATAATAATGTCAATACATATCAATTATAAATTATAACTTCATTTTACAAGATATTCTTCCTTCTGAAGAAATAAAAGAAACCAAATGTAAATATATAGACTAAAACGTTTTAAATTCTAAGAGCTTAACAAATGATGTAATAATAATTAAGATACAAGATAATAAATATCTATGACAAAAAATCTATGTACAGGTGAAAATTAAAACAAGCATATTATCACAAAATTACAATTAGCCCCCCAGAGATGATCTATATATCTATATACCTCTTCTCAAATAAGTTTCATGTAACAAGTTTCAATATATTGAAAGACAATAGATTCAATTTGCCACAGGCTGATCTTCTTAGGAGGATCAACCTCTAGACTTATTATTACATTTACTCAAGAGCAAGCAAAAAAAAAATGCAAACAAGCAATTCTTTAAGTCTCGAAAGGAATATAAATAATCATGGCAAGCTTCCAGATAATTGACGACAAGTGCAGCGACAGATCATGTATAGGTTATGTTCCCCGTCAGCTACTGTAACGCATTAAAAAAAAAGGAAAGGGCAACGTTCGAGCGTGCGATGACAGTCGCGCGTGCACGTGCACGCGCACGCGTATGCTCCCGGCAGCAACGACACGTCGAGCAGCCAGCCAGCGTGTCCGGGAGGGGACGCGCGGCGTATAGGTTAAGTCCGTCCATGCGAGATCACCGCCACACGGTGCGAGCCGCGCGGTGAGTCAGCGCGACGTGCTCCGCGCGAAGGAGACGAAGCACGAGGTTACTGACGCGACGTTGTGTGTGTCTCTCTCTTCCTCTCTCTTCTTTCTCTCGCGCGCGCACGCAGCGCGACTCCGTTCGACGTCGCACAAAGAGAGGCGAAACTCCGAGAAGCATTTTTCGTGGCGTCGATCTCGTCTGGAACAGGCGAGCATGGCCCGAAGGCGGCTGACCTTCGATGGTCGTTGCACGGCCCGCTTTTGCTTGCTCTTTCTTTCCCTCCTTCTTTCTCTTTCTTTCTTTCTCTCGCTCGCTCACTCTCGCGCTCGTCCTTATCTGTGTACTGTCTCCCGTTTT
>JANQDE010000002.1:845588-947663 GCA_037157785.1 Cephalotes varians | reverse complement strand
ATTTTCTCTCGCTCGCGCGCGCCTCTCCGCTCGATGTTTTTTTCCGTCGTTCACGAGGAGAAACGTGCGCGACGGCAGTGACGCGCGTACGCTATAAATAACAAGGCCTGTAATTATTTTCGGGCACGAGGCGAGAGCGGCCTTCGTTCTCGACATCGACATCGTCCTCGTCGTCGTGCACGAAACATCGGCGCGCCGACGAACCGGCTCGTCGCCAGCGGGGGAGGGGACCGGGGGGGGGAAGGGTAAGCCAGGGAGCCAAGTCGAGACTTGGAGATCGCGGCGTGCCGCGGACGACGAGGGCGACGTTACGCCGCCGCTTAGGTTAACGTTATTCAGCGGCGCAGCATACACGGACTGTCCGCGGGTGAGCGTATTGATTTTCACGCCCCGTATCTGTGCGCGCGGTCATAGCGAGCCGGCGAGGACGACGTGAGGAGCGAGGAACGTGGCCGCGGGTCCGCGGCGCGACGATTCCCGACGAGGACGAGCGCCAGGCCTTCGGCGGGCGACGTCGGGCCTGCGAGGGACGACGGCGGCGAGTCCTTCAAAGAGCGCGAGTCACACGACTCGGATTCCTCGCTCGGCCGCGCTTCGCGCTTCCGTCAAACACACTTAACACTCGCACCGCGCTCACATTGTACCTGCTAATTGTTTCCGTAATAACAGCGCGGACTGTGGTTCTGACATTAATAAAAGTTCAGTTAAATAAGACTAAGACTGAAAACAATCACTTTTGCTTGACTGGAAAGATGGCTAGGTACGTCGCGGAAGCGGTGACCACGCATGCGCCACTGGCTAAACATATGTTCTTCCGTCTTGAGGTCTGCGCCGGTCTGATACACCGCGTTGACGATGCTGCACCGCGCGACAATCGATCGAAGCTCTGGATAAAACGAAGGACTCGTGCGTACTGTGAATAAAACAGATCATGTCCAGTAAAAAATGCAGAATCATGAAGCGATTGAGTGGGACTTGTACCGCATCGACGAATGGTAAAAGTATTCAAAGTAAATATCCGATACTCGATAACGAGTATTTGCAGAAATGAGCTAAATCAGCGTGAAAAAATACAAATTTGATATATATTATAGAATAATGAAAAAGAGAAAGAATTATGTTAACAAAAATAATATAAGAACTAAAAAATCATATTTTTTTGTTGTAATCTTTTTTATTAAAATAGAATTGTAATCGTAAGAATTATTATTTTGTTTAAATAAAACTTGCGGCGAACAAAAGTTTATATTATAATATATATATATTTAATTATAAAATATATATATTTTTTATAAAAATGTGCAGCATAAAATAATAATGTGAAATGTTTATAATAGAAAATTGTTTTTATTGTAATTTTTAACTAAAAAAATTAACATTTCCTTAACATCGTAATTTTAATAATCATGAAATAGTCTTTCAAAACAAAAACATAAAAAATAAATGATGTATATTATAATATATTATATTCCCTAAATTATTTCTCTAAATTTATAATTAAAATCATATAAAGTCATATAATCTATTTTTCAATGAAAGAATATATAAAATAGAATATTTTATATAGTTTAAAACAATAAATGTTAATTGTAGAAAGAATCTGAAAAATTGATAATAAAAAATTATGTATTATTATAATTTTTAATCACATTTAATTAATAATTAAAAAATTAATTAAAACAAATATTTTTGAAATCTGTATAGTATAACACAACACATTTTAATAATTTCACGAAAAATAAGACCTACAAGATGATTTATATAGTAAATGTAAAATGTTTTTTTCGGAGATTATTATGACGAATGAAGAAAATATTTATGCACTCTTAGGATTTCTAAAAGAAAGAAAGAAAAGAAACTCATACCATTTATGTGGGAGAGAATCTACTCGATATGAAAAAAGAATAGAAATGGAGGAGAATCGACGGTTATGTATCTTTGCCTTTTCGGCAATTTCGCACGGTTACATTCAAGATTTATGGCCCGATTTCGATTCCATTTCGCGCTGCGGTTTGTTTACTTATTGGCATCCAGAATATGTGCGCAGGCTGATGTTATGTCCAGGTTTGTATTGCTTCGATGCTATCATCCAGATTTATCTATTGTGCTATTGAGACGAGACGGCGGAATTGAGATGATCACGCGATGCAAAATTCAGACGTCTCCCCATAAATTAATGCTAGACTCAAATTCATGAATTCTATGATAATTTATGTGTCTTTATATTAATATTAATATAATATTTAATATGTCCGAATATTAATTTACACTTTTTGTTTTTCTACGAACGAGTATTTTTTAATAGATTTGAGAAGATGTTCTAAAATATATAAGCAAATTTAACACATACTAATAAGCATATTAACGCATATTTTTAATAGTTAATTATTATTAATATTATAATAAATTTTAATTTTTTACGCAAATTTACGTTTGAATAATTAAACTGACGTTTTGAATAATTAAAATTAAGAGAAATTATTATCTCTTTTTGTTATCTTTCTTATTATTAATTAATCAAGTATCTTGATACTTGCTTATACTTATTTAACTTCTTTGTTTGTATTCATAGAACACAATGACAGCACGTATGGCAGGATTTGATGGTTTGGGAGCGCTCTATTGCATTAATTACGAAATTACTTCTGCTTTTCGAATGGTGATTTAATTTATCGTGTCGATATGTCTTACCAATCATTCATACGATATGTGCATTATTGTCATATGGTCATCTTTCACCGACGAGAACATTTATATTACTATTATCGTTGCTTCTTAATTACTCCGAGCGGCATTAGTATTTGCGTGATTAGGCTTCATATCGAATTATACAGAATTACAGCGATAAAAGATGGAAATCATTTTCAATCCCGTTCTATCACGTTGGATCGATAGGTTTGAAGCATATTGGCTTTATAAATTCAGTACCGTCTGCACTGCAAATGGTAATTGCGAGCGAGATGTATTGCCCGGAAAAAAATCACGTTTGTGTCAAAAATGACATTTTCGTATATTTGAACAAATATAACGTACGTAATCATAAATATATAATTAAAAAATTTACGATTTTTATATTTAAAACGATTCAACATTTATATAAATCCATAACCTCCAAATTCTTGATTTTTTCAATTCATAAAATTTTTCATTCATATAATTTTTTTTTTTTAAATCAAAGAATTAAAATTTTTTTACTTCTTGATCTTCTGCAGCAGTTTGCGACAAGAGTTAGTAATATCGTACTGGCGGTAAGATAAGGTATGTGCAAGTGAACGAATGGAACAAATAAAGATTAACGATTAGACACAGATCGTTACGCCAACGTATAATATTGCCGAAGATGAAATGGTTTATTCTTACGTACAACATAAAAAACAATCAGACAAATTTTCATCAGGATCAATATATATGTATAAGATAAGAGCTATTAAAAATCAGCATTTTTAAAGAAAATTTTCTATATGCGATTGATATTTACGTATTGTGTTTATAAGATGACACTAAAGTACATAATGCTAATATGCCGTATATAAAAGAACATTAAGATATGGTAATATGTTTATACACGATAAAGATTCACTGATATTTTTGATAAGTCTTCTTTATTATCTCCTATCGTAGGATACATTGCTTGACAAATAATTATACAGACGTACAATACCCAGCAAATCGTTCGCTTTTTATTTTACAATTTCGTCGGCCAATACTCCACACCTCACAGTTATTTACAGAATATAAGACTTTAGTTTCGGTATACAACGTGAAATTTGAGAGACGATAGTATGTCCGCCGTGTGTGCTTATACATGCCTTTCTCACCATCTTATTGTTAATTTCCTGCATCTCGAGTATTTCTTAAATAATCGGTTTCATTAAAAAGAATTTTTGACACATTTAGAAAAATTGTGCGTTATTCCTAACATTGTCAGTCCTTATCTAGACGAAAAATCTTAAACTTCGTTCCAGATGCTTGTGTATCTTCCAGGAATGTATGATCGTCGGAAAAAAATGAGTTCATAAACGAATCTCGGAAAACTTTAACTATGATTAATTCGCGGACACAGCAGGTCGCTATAAGCGTATAGAAAACTTTGTTTTGATCGACGACGCGCGCGAAGTTTAGAGAATCAGACATTTATTAAGATTTCCTCTGCTCGTGCAAAGAATTATTGAGATGATTTATGAGCAGAGCACGGAAAGTATTCCTGTCGCATTGTATGTTACTTAGCAAACATCTTATATTTCTTTCTTCCAGAATCTAACACAATAGTGCAGAAATTTTGAAATTATTTAGTCACTTAAGTTTCTTGTAAATTAGATAGCATCGTTAATTTGTTAAAAAACTAATTATTTATTGCAATATCTTTAGACAAACTCGATTGTTTTACTTTCTGATGTGTGCATGCTCTATTCAGAATATGAAAGTGTATCCTTTATTCAGTCTTCGTACATCATTAACATAAAATATCAGCAAGAATGAATTCCCTAAATTCTGCTACAATAGAATCGCAATTACAATTAATTCAAATCCAGCACAGACATTTCTTGCATATTTGCAACATTTAATTTCCTCTCATAAAATAAATAAATCGGTATTAATTAGTATTACAATAATGGAAAATTTTTTGTTGTTCAATAACAAGATCTAACAAGAGTTTTTCACATTCACGTTTATTATATTCTAGGACAATATCGTATTTACAACCGTGAGCTTCAGTGAAAGCAATCGACAAGCGAGTCATGACGAATACGGCTCGAAATAACTGGACTTGACGTTCTAACAATAAATACTAATATAATGTTATCGTACAGTCACATATTAATGCTATGTACAAGTAATATTTCATTAACGTCATCGGTATGTATCGATATACTCGCTTTATGAACAGAGGCTCGCAAGTTCGATTAAGTTATACATTATATTATTAAAAAATGGCGTAATTAAAGACATAAATAAAACTATTCACATTTTACATTACTTAGCATGACAGTAACGTAATAAATAGTCTTAAATTTATTGTAATGAGATGGGATGAAAATATGGATCAGTAATTCATTTGCAGTTAATATTAATTTGTGCTAAAATATTAAAATACTGAAACATGGCACACTTTTGTGTAAAACTCGAGATATAGAAGGACGGCAGAAGCAAATCTCGTTAATTTATTAATTACGGAAATTGTCATCAGGGTATTGTTGGAACGTAGATATTTATAAATGAGATTTCACTTCTGAGATATCTCTTCCGAGACTTTCTCTTCTACAATTTCTCTTCGACATTTCGCTTTAGCAATAACGATAATGATTCCTCCGGATAGCAAACACTTAATGTAACACTGTTTAATGTTTGTCTTAAACCGAAATATAAATATATATTATTTTATTTTCGTAAAGAAAAAAATACCATTTAATAATCTTTCACTTGAAAGATGTTCGAGCGACAAGAAGATGGGAACAAAATAAAGCAAGATGAAAATGAATAAATTAAAAGTAAGCACATTGATCAAATATTGCTAACTTTGTGCGAAGTGAGTTTGCTTTAATTTAGTAGCACTTTACTCAGGTCCTTTGAAATGATAGTAGCCAGAAGTCGCAAGAACATTAATTGCCCTCGGTAGAAGCGCAATTGAGTATCAAGAGACATAGATTCGACTTTCTGAAGTTTTCGAAAACTCGACGGTTCACAGGCTGATTCGCGCGCAGAATGAATATGTAAGGCGACAGCAGAAAACCATTAATTCCATTAAGTCGGCTGTTGGAAGGTCGGGCTAGCTTTGCTTTCCTCTTCTCTTTTTTTTCCCCCAAGGTTGAAACGCACCGATGAGGCTGAATCCCGTGGCGTTTGACTTTCATTGGATATTTCTCGTGCAAAATTGTCGCGCTAAAGTTTCGTGTCGACCATCGAGAGCTTTGAACTCGGTTATATTTCCCTGGAGTACGACAGAGGAAACCAGAACGTAAGGGCGAAAGATGAGGAGCTACATAGGAAAGAAAATCCTGTGAAAGGAGAGAAGCCGACCTGGACTTTTGCTGCGCTGGGACCTCGTTTTGAACTCATAGACAGCGTTATATATAATAAAAAATTGCTAGCCACAATCTGCTGTATATTGTAATGATAATTATGCTAATCTAAGAAAATAAAGACGTTTTCTTTCGCCTCAATGCTTGTAAGATAATGCGTTCTCATTTCACAATCCGTTAAAAAATTACAAATAGAAGAAATAATTTTAAAAAAATAATAATAATGAGAGAATAAAAAAATAGAAATGGAAGAATCATATTTCCATCTTGTTATTGAAGAAGAATGTTGTTGAAACTCTTTTGTTGAAAATGATGTAAATAAAATAATTCTACGAAATAATATGTATGGAATATCATGTAATATGAAATCGCATTTAGATCAATTAATATCAATTAAAAATTTTTAAAGGATGCAAGATTGCGCATATAATTTTTTTTAAAATTTTTTCTTTATCTCTCTCGAACAGCAAAGTGATATACGATATGATATACGTGTTTCCTGATGTAACCAAATTCACTTACATTTAACGAATTCAATATCCGCAGTGAAAAGTTACGTCAAACTTTAATTCGCTTCACAAGTTCACCTCGTAAATGAGTCTATTATCTCGAGAAGAAACTTCGTGAAAGAATTAAAAGTGATCTAAAATAGCACGACTAAAAGAAAAACCGTGAGTTCTAAGTATCATACAAGAATATCGATTAATAAAACTTTAATCAGAGCGTTATGCAAAATATTGATCGTGCATTACCATTCTCCTATCTTTTCCTTTTTTCGAGATACCTTATCTTTGACCAAGGAATGCGGCGGCCAACTTTTAAACATTTCCTCCGACATTTGCAATCGTGACACGCCGGCGGTTATTGCACGATTCCTCGCGTACACGGGGACGTATATGGAAAGTTGTAAATAGATTCTCGCAACAAATCGCCGTAGCGCCAGCTTGGAGCAAGCGCCCGCTTCGACTCGAACTCGAGTGTGAGGAAGTTTGTATGGGCGGGTAGGTTGGATCGATGGCTGGATGGCCTGGTACGAGCACCAAAGTAAAGTTTGTCTTGGCTGCTGGCCACGACCCTCCATCGAATCACCGACGGAGTGATAACGATAACTCTAGCAACTGCTCAAGCCAGTATCGATTGTCATTAGACACCGTACGAAATTCTCCCGCCTGCAAGTTGCACGGTGGGGCCCTACAACCCTTTCTCAGCGATTTTCTCGGCGCTTTTAATATTGAGGTAACGTACGTTCGATCGCTCATAAGTGAAGAGACGGCCGACAAAATCCCTTATACCGTATATGATATGTTACAGGAAACAGAAAAAGAGACATTTTTAAAATCACTCCGGGACCATTTCGTTCCTCCGCATCATGCGTGACAAGGGTTTTGTATCAGGTTCGGCATAATTTTTACATCATACTCGCAAAGAAAATTTGTCTAATATAAAAAAATACAAGTTGAATTTAACACATATTTTATTCTAATTTTATATTAGATTTTAAATTATATAATCTATATTCGCGTAAAGATATGTAAAGAATATTTATAATATGGCAACATAAGTGTGGCACGCTAATATTAATCGCCACACAGGTCACCCCATACGCAGCGAAAATAATCATTTACAACTAATTCACAGTTATGCTTTGTTTACGCACTTTTCTCGTAGACTATTCGAGTATCAATATGAAAGAACGGGAATAGTTGTCCTTTAATAAAACGCAATATTCTTAGGGATTAATGTCTATCCGTAAGTACCTTAGTTATTGTTCTTGAGCACAGAATTTGATTCATTCATTTGATTCTAGCGTCCAGCCGATGGCAGTATAACAACACGTTACTATTATTACAATATTGCAAGACTCGCTACAATTATCGCTGAACAAACGATCTTTCTTAACTCGCCAAGCTAACATTACAGTTAAAATATTCCATAAATCGTTTTTGCATGTTCAAACAGTTAATACCAACATTTCTTTAGTTGTTTATACCGTTCTCGAGAAACGTAACCTTTGTTCAACGACAATCGGGTTGCTGTCTTCGCAGCTTTCCACGTACGGCAGTGTGATTGAAATTACAGTTCGGTAGAATCGTGAGGACGTAGGAAAAGTGACAGATCGATCGATAAACGGATACGAGCGCGAGTAACCGCGTACGTGTGTACCTTCAATCTGTCCGGAGCTAGACGCAAGGATCGATAGCTTAGTTATATTACAGACAAGAACGCGTTTACTTTGTGAACGCTTAAGTACGGAAATATAAAAAATCCTTACATGTTCCTATCTAAGTAGGCGTGTAGAAACATTAAGTCTGTTCCCGTTCGCAAGTCAGGACGTCCTCGAAATCTTATTGAATATTAAGCGAGTGGAGCCATGCTTCACTCTGCGAGAACATCTAAATTAATTTTGCTCAAACGATTTCGTTTCGTGTTATGCTCGCTAAGGATCTATGTCAAGCATAAATCCGACATTATCGGAAATTAATTTCATGAAAAATCCCGTAAAAAAATGTTTTTCATGATTTATTATGAAATTACAATATCGTTATTCGAAAGATATGTTAATTTGCCGAAAACTGTTGCCAAGATCTGCTGTTTTATTATGAGTCAGACTTTTGTGAAAGTGGATCATAAAACGAAATGGTAAAAATACTTTCGCAACAATAACTATATCGATTCTCGAGAGAAGATCTGAAAAAGTATATGTTTAGAGACGCATATTTGATGCAAATATTTTCTTTATTTATATTTATGTAGAATTATTTTCAAAATTTTATCTTATAGTCTTTCTTATAGACTTTCGTCTTTGCACGAAATACCTAAGACATTCTTTAAAACACTGCATATTTTTTTAAAGTGTTATCTATATTGAAGAAATATCAATTTTTCAGTCGATTCCATGGCTTTCTTAGGAAACAGCAACGGTACGTGACGCGAATGAAAAAGATAGGGAAATAAAAGAAGAGTTTCAACATTTCCGCGCACGAACAGCATACCGGCCGCGAATGAAATGCACCATTGCCCCCTGGGAAATTATTTTATGCCGGTCATTTGCTCTATTCATTTTATTGACGACATAAACGTAATTTCCTGTCGTTAATATCGCAACGCAACCTCTGAGTCATAGTGGATAATTACTCATGGCTTCAGCGCCTGGAATTTTATATTCTTTATGATTTCTTCAATTAATCCGTATTACTTTAAGCTACACGACACAAAGCGTTCTGCACTTACGAGCAACGACTTTAAATGGTACATCTATACTTTGGAACGTCATGTATCTTTAATACT
Organism: Cephalotes varians; assembly: GCA_037157785.1. Classification (NCBI taxonomy): domain Eukaryota; kingdom Metazoa; phylum Arthropoda; class Insecta; order Hymenoptera; family Formicidae; genus Cephalotes; species Cephalotes varians. Next base: position 938,355 of record JANQDE010000002.1, on the reverse strand, counting down.
AATTTGTGTCCTTGATCAGCATAAAATAAACTTTGGCAATGCCATTTTATTCTTTTGATACGTAACATTCTTTTTACAAAAGTGTAACTTTACATTTTTAACAATATTCAACAAACATTTATTAAAGACATTTCCAAATTAATTTGGCAACGTCTGATGGAAGTTCAAGAAATTTCTATATTTAAGAGATTTTTACAGAGACGTCTGTTCAGTGTCTCTTACTCAGAGCTTATGTACTGTATTAATACTGTACTGTATTAAAAACATGACATATAATTATAAATGTATTAATAAATTGGAAAAATTTTTATATAGAAGTAGAAAATATCAATATTTTTTTCTACATCACGCTATCACGATTTTGTTTCAATTACAAACGTGATACAGTAAGTTTTGAGATGAAGAGAAGAAATCAAACAATTGAAATAAAAAAACATAAAATTACAGAATTTTTATTTTTATGTCAATTAATGTATTTTTATCATACAGGAGCGAAAATGAGATCTATTTTGTATCAATTTCAAAGAGGATGTCCTACTTGCGTTAACGGTTTAAGCACTTATCATTTTTTAATTTTTCGAATGTGTCCCAGATAGCGCTCTTCATAACTTCATTCGTTAGTATTATCATTAATGAAAATGTATTAATGACTCTATCATTAATCGTTGAATCTGGATACATAAAATAACATATTGAAATGTAAAAAATCTTGCAATGTAAAAAATGTATAATCGTATCACGTCACAAAAAACCGATATTAGTAAATAACTTCAATAAAATTACATAATAATTAAAATTTTTTAATTTATATGTCTGAAAAGTTTTATAACATTATATTTATATTCCTAATAAAGAAACGGAGATATAAATTTTGTGCGTTATTATTTTTATGATTTTATGTTATTAGGGTGTCTAATTGTGAATTCAACGTTAATAATAGATTCAAGACAGAAACGTTTTTTCGTCGCGATCTGACAACACGATTTTAGCATATACAATGTATTATATATACCTATCCATTTGAGTTACGATCCGTAAAAACGCTGATAGGTAATCTCCAGTTGATTGAACCCGGCCGCCGGACTGTCAATCTCTGGAAATCCGCGTCCAAGTTTCACATTTCCGTATTTTCTTCGGCCTCCTCGTCGACCTTGGGCAACATATAGACAGCAGAAATCGGTGGGACGTGATCCTCGAGCTTCAGAATCGGCTTGCAATCTCTGGTAACGTCAACCTGATTGAAGGTGTCCTTCAGAATGTTGATCTCGTTCTCATGCGCGAATATATTGGTGGGTGGTTCCGTGCCACATATATTGTTCTCATCGGTGCCGTTCCTGTGGCACAGATTGCCCGATGGAAATTGTCACGAGGTCAACGCGAACGGATCCGTCGATAGCTCGTCTACGGACGAGCTCGGCTTCACCGGCTCCGACTTGTCCGTTTGGTGACTCAGCCGATGGACGATCTCATCGTGGAGGATGTTGAAGCACATCGCTGTCAGGGCCATTCCTGACATTATGTAGCAGGAGCAGAACCAGACCGTCACGTTTCTCGAGTCGGCAATAGTGTGACGAGGATAAGAACCGGGTACCATGTCGCCGAAGCCGATAGTGCTCAGGCTCATAAAGCAGAAATAACTCGCATCTAGATGTGAAAGAAACGCTAGTCATTAGCTTTCAAAGAGTACAAATGCATCTATAAGTTTTATACCGTATTTGCATTGCGTATATTATGTTGCATAATTTACATCAATCTGATATGAGACAGAGAAAACACGATCGCGTTAATTTTTTTTTCAAATGCTTCAAGCACAATTCCAATACATGTTTATATTGGAAACTATCAGAATTCACATCGAGAAGTGACACAACACTGACCAAAAAGTTTATGAGATTTTTTCCAACTGAATTGAACTTACCTACGAATGACCAACCGTCCAATTTGTGCAAAGTAAATGCTCCGGCAACGATGTAGCACAGCATCGCGCCGAGGCAGATACTGATTGGCGCAAGTATGGTGACATTTGGCCTGTCGCCCGAGCCGAGACTCGAAACTTCATCCTTCGGGCTGGTCTTAATTTCCATGGTGCTGGTGAACGTTGATGCATTCGCGCGAACGTAAAAGGGTTCCTGCAGCTGTAGCTGCTGTTGCTGCGCCAGTTCCTCCTGCTGCCGCTTCTTTCTCATTCGTCGCTCTTTTTCCTGTACGTATGAGAAAATATCCAAAAATGGAAGAGTCATTCATATCTGCGCGTCAACATGCGTGAATGACCATTCTACACGTGTGCCAATTACACTCGTGTTGCGTCGCAACACTTTCGAGTGAGCGCCAACATCGTTTACACTCTTGTGTTTCGAGTGCCAGGGGTTTCGAAGGCTGATCCAATTTTATTTGAATGACGCTCTAACAATAACCAATCAATACTACGGGTAGCGATTAATCCTTATCGATCGTACAGGATACGCGTATCCTGCCGACATAGGCGATGCATATGTCGAGCAGATGCGACATATGTATTTCCCATCACGTATATCCGGTTTGTTCAACGGGAGAAAGACCGTATCTGGCGATCCGCGATTAAATTTTTTATCGGCTAACGATGCAAAATTTTCGACGAAGCATGTCATCGCTAACCTGCATCCGCCTCTCGTCGTAGCAACAATAGCCGCAATTTGAACAGAGGCAGCAACAAAGAGCTCGCGTGAAGACGCCTCTGGCACATCTAGACAAAAGACCTCCGGCACTAGACAAATAGACCAAGGTCAAGGGTATTCCAAGACTGGCGTAACCCATCGTAGCCACTTTCCCCCAAGTGGATTTCGGCGCGATACTTCCGCAACCTGTGAACATGGAATAGAAAAGAAATTTAAATTTATCAAAAAAACTGGAAATCAATAAAAAATAATCACATACATGATACATGAAGTATATTACAATGAAATACAGAAATATCTGCAGCGATATTTCTTTCGACGGAGAATGTTGTTTTAACGTAAAATACAATAACGATATTATAATGAAAAAGAACGTGCGGTAAAGTCGCGGCAATGTTAATTTCTCGCAATGTTAGCTTTCTGGATACTTAAAGGATAATATCCGCGGTGGTTTACTTACGTTAATTAACCATGCGGCAATAAGAACTTTGTGTAAAGTGGGATCACGAGTAAATTGATTTGTGTTAATGTGTGCACGCATGCGAACGCGTGTATGCACATATGTAATGAGTTTATGTACATGAATAATGGCCTAGAGTGAATTTGTACACGATATGATTCGGAAAATATTTCCTTCTTGAAATCGTTTCTGTTATATAGTGGGTTTAAAATCTTGAATACAAAATCACATTTATTATCGTTTATTCCAATTTTGTTCGAGATAATTTTGGGACACAAGTTTTCTTATTATAATTTATATTTTGCGAGGAATCAAAATACAGTGTCACAAAATGTAGTAGTCAACGGATCAATAAGTCAACAGAAAGCCCTCGCACGGGAAATTGGATCATAAAGTGTAAAAATTCGTAGAATTTCTTCGGGATCGTAAAAGCTTAAGTTTCGGCAAACGTCGATCAATCGTAATCTCCAAAAGCGGTTCTCGCAATCGAGCAGCGGAATTTATAGTGCAGCAGCAGCAGCAGCAGCGTCCAATCAGGTTGCTACCCGGGGATGAATAAAAATATCTATAATAAAAATCCTAACTAGAGTTTTTCTTCAATTTCGCAAAACAATCAAAAGCGTTGTTTGATCAAGATACGAAGCTTTAATAAATTTTGACCCGTATCGCTGCGATGCAGGAAGGGAGACAGGTTACATTAAAAGACTATTTTTCCTGTTGCTGATTTATAACGTAAAATTTATCTGGTGACAGCTAATCGTTATCTTGACAAGTTTGTAGGAATAAACAACGATATTTATACAATATATTGCCAGAGAGGAATGTCAATACTATTGACATCTAGCAGTTATTTCATCAGTTAAAATTTTTTACGATATTGATGATTGAAAATTTCTCACAAAATTACGACAAAATTGTTAAAACATGCATTTTCTATCATGAAAAATACTGACGTTTATGAAAATATATATCGTACAGATTAGTATATTTACTGCATGCTATGTACGATAATAAATATCTATTCATATCTTTTAATCGCATTTCTTTGAAAATGCGACTTTGCTAAGAGACATACTATTTAACAGTCATAAAACTCCTTCGTATATTTTCCGAAATATTTTTCTCATAAAATATTCTTTATTATATTTTTATAATATTTTATTATTTTTATTATATATTTATCTTATTATAATAAAAACTTTAACTTGTATGCATATCTGTGCACGTATCACTTAAAGCTTTTGATAAAATATTAATGTTCGTATATTCTAAGTGGTTTACATCGATTAATTTTACTACCATGACGCGAAAGTTTCGTGAAAGTAGAACAGCAGCGGCAGTAACAGCAGCAGCTTTAAAGCTCTATATTTTACATACAATCCTGATTTTACACGATCCCCATTTTTCCAAACAGAATAATACGTTAAGTATTGTAGAGCTATTTTATCGCTGACAAACAGTGTCATTAATCTCCGCGGAATAAATAGAAGCTCATTCTTCCGCGAAAATGCGAGAAAAACGATACCTTTCCAAAAACGCGCGAGCTTTTAGCTTCCGCGCGGAGCTGCCGTATTTGCGCATCGTTCAATCCCAATCCCGACAGGTCGACCTTACGAACGAGCGATGGAAGCAACATAGAAGCGCAATATGCAGTTGCGCGCGCGTTTCGTGAGTCAATCCAAAAAAATTACGTGTGCACGGGACTAAAAGGGATGGCAATAGAAGGAGAGTGGAAGAGAATCGTTGCGGAGCGCGAAGGTCCTGGCGGTACCTGAAAAAGCGCTCGACCGAGATGCGGTGCGAATCGATTGCTCGATGCCGCTTAAGATAATGGATCACCTATCGGAATTGCCCCCGGTACGTGTATGATAGCGGCAGCTGGCTGCGATGGAATTGCAACCGCGGAAGCTCCGCGGAACCATCGCGAAGGCCTATTCGTCACTGTCCTGCCACCTTATCGTTCACGACGATGCGACCCTTTCGCTCGTTATCTATTGTCATTTGTTAGAGGACACAGTAGATTGTCAGCTTCGGTTTTATTGACCAGTCGAGTAAAAATATACTGCGCTCAATCAAAGAGCGGCGGTGAGTTTTGTCGCGAGTATGGCTACATGTTGAGTATCTCGTTTCAAGATGTATATTTATGTCTACAGAAAAGACATAAAATGGCTTGAAACATGTAAATATAAGGTTATATAATGTTGCGTTAGATGTTGCATTTATATGTGAGTGTTTGTTTGCATTATTACGTTTTCTATAATTACAATCTTACAACGGTGATTATTAATTTGACATACCAGCTAATCAAACATTGCGATAATAAAAATTTCATATAACGTGTTACATAAAAACAAATTGATCTGTCGACCATACATGTACGTGTGACCATGCATGTATGTGTGTAAGCGTGGATATAAATGGCTGAAATAAATTTGTTCGGACGATGATGTAGAAAATAGTTCTCTCTAGTCTTGAAATCATTTTTACTATTTTCAATAGAAAATTCTAGTGATCGCTTTCGCGGAATAGTATGGGGAAGCAATCACTTCAAAAAAGACATTAAAAACAATTCGCGAGATAACAAAGAAACCGACGAAAATTTGATGCACCAGTGGCAATTCCGCGAAGCGCGAATATTTTGATGAGCGAATTTTTTAAACAAGTCGATCCAACATTTTTGTATTTTTTCAGTGTTCATATTTATTCTGTGTATTTTCTGCACGAGATATTTATGTTGTCTCTCATGCAATCGTACAATAATTAATTTTTAATCCATTGAAAGATTGAACTGGATGGATACTTTTGTACGCGTAACACAACTTCAAAGACGATGTATAGTTCGCTGATACAAACATGCGGCTCCTAATCGTACATTATTTAATAATTAATGCCATTTGTCGTGATCCAGTTTTGGAAAAATTTATATTTTGTGCAACCAAATCGAATGACAATCTAAGAATTAAATTCTGCGATAGAAATTCAGTGGTAGAACAATCTCTTTGTAATATAAAAGTAATACAACATCTGGTCGTTTAAAGATGGTATCAAGAACAATAAATCAAATAACCGTATCTCATCTTGCTCGATCCAACAGCTCAAATCGACCAAGCTACCGATGAAGGAACTAGTGGGAGGGGAATACCAACGTATGGAACAGTAAAATTTAATTATCAGTTAGCAATAACATGCGCTTGCTGAGTTACTCATTCTCAGCCGGCGGTCGCGTACACGCATCTACATAATTCTAACCATGACAATTCGATTGTTGTTCCATATAAAGGCACCGCCCTCGTTAAAACTTATTTCAGTCTTCGTGGTGTGCTGCGAGATCCAGCGATTTTTAAATCTAACGAAATATTGTGTAATGTGGAACGTTTTACACGTATAAACAACAATCGAATATTTTATACAATTCTATTTGGCCTGATTTGGCCGTAACTTTCTGCAAAATGATAGTGAACAATGTAATAACTATTATTTTCGTCGTCATAACTGGAACAGCATTCGTGCGATGTGCACTTGCGGCAGTAAGTTTATTATGTCGACACAAACTGTTAGCATTGCAACCAAAATATTGTGGTACCGAAAACAATATGGCGATTATTGTTAATTAGATACGTATATTATAATTTCAATAATCTATATAAATGACTAAGCGGAGGAAACTATAGAATTTGTTAAATTTTAAAAACGAAATAATGTATTATATTTTGTTAGATAAAAATAATTTGTAATAATAATTTGATTTCTGTTACTTTCAGGGCAAACACCGTCCAAAATTAAAAAAAGAAGTAAGTGAGAATAATCTTTTTGAAAATAATGTAATAATCTTAAAGTGAGATAAAATTATGACAAAATTATATACATTGTTTGTTATAATAACATAATTATTTATTTCTCTATATTATAAAAATTTATATAGTGTGACGATAAAAAATGTTTTTGATTGAAGGCAATTGAACACAAACCGAATGATGATGTTATACTACGTGCTCTTTCGGACTTTGGCGTTGTACGAAGATCTTTGAATCCGATGCTGTTTGATCAATATAGCAACATTCAATATCTGAAAGATGAACGAAATATTCCAAATATTGAAAATAGAAAGAATATAGTAATAGAGAAATTAAAATTGTCAGTGACATTTCGTGATAATATACTTTACATCTTTTCGTACTTGCTTCACGGTCGTGAAAACGAATTAACAGAAGAACAATATACATCTTTGCAGACACTTTACGAGTTCCTCAAGAAGAAGATGATTTATATGTACAATTTATTGCCTATTTTATCTAAATTAGACACCACAGACAAGAATCGACAAACAAGTATCATATTGTTGTCGCTGGCAAAAAATCTACCATCTTATATTCAATGCACAGCTAAATACTTGGCTAATGAGATAGAATTGAAGAGAATTGATTTGAATGTATTACTGAAACCAACGGCATTTGAGACGTTTAATTATCTTGCCAACATCGATTTAGACACGATCTCGAAAGGTAAAATTAAAAACGAAGAAATGATAGGATACGATAAATACTCGAATGTCACCGAAAAAGCTCTTGGTCCGGCGTTCGTAAAGCTTCTTTACAATTTACAAACAAGGAAGCAACCTTTGTCGCAAGAACTATTCGGTTTAATACTGATAAACTTACCAAATCCTAGCGACGATCCCGTATTGGAAGAAAACATCAGATATTTGTATGATTTAACCAAAAACAATGTTATCGATCATAAAATTTGGAATTCAATCGGAAGAGATCCCGTTGGCAAGGACGCTTATACACTCGTATTTTCCGTTTTAACCAAGATTCTTAATTCAAACGTACCAATAGTCATAAAGAATGCTGCGGGTTACGTGTATCATCACTTGAAGCTTGTAACAGTTCCAACTTACGTTAATTCGAACTTCAAGTATATGAATCACCTACTTGAAAAAGACATAGATATAGGAATGCTGCTTTCAGCCATTATTCCTCAGGAGTTTGATCCAGATGCGGTTCGCATGAAAGACCATCTATTAACGTATTTCATGCGCAATTATAGAAACGAAGACATGAACAAAATTCTCAAAGGATTCAACAAATTTGCCTACAATGATCCTTTGGATCTTCTCTTGGCATTCCTAACGAGACTTACAACTCGCGTCCCAAGCTTTCCAAATATTAATTTACACATGCTACAACAGCCGGCTACAGCTTTGCTAACAGCTGTAATCATGAAAAGATATTCTAGAATTTTCACACCATTTGTGTCACCTGAAGTTGATGTTCTGATACTTTTGGAATCTCTGAAGATCCCTGATGTGAATCCAGCGCTTCAGTCAACAGTAGATTCTATAAAGTTTGAGTTAGTTGCACAGCCACAAATATCTGTGCTTCTGAGTACCTTGATACCAACAGAGAAAGACAAGTGTCTGACACCTAAACAGTGTTTGATAAATACATTCCAGCAGATACAAAAATTACAACATAATATACCTGTAACATTGACAACAAAAATTCAAAACGTAGTGTATATTTTGAAGACAACTTCACAACATCCGAAACAAAGCTACCCCACGCAATATTCCATAAAACCAGTGGATGTAAACCTCTATTTAGATCGAGATCGGGACCGGGAGAGTCCAATAGCAGTAGCAATCGAGACAGATAATGTATATACGAATGTGCCAAGTGGCATTAATGGAGTTCCATACGTATGGAACATAGACAAATATATTAGTAAGATCGGTCCTGCTGTACAAGACCAATTTCCAGTTGGAACTTCATGGGAAACAGGAATTTCTACAGATATCGAATCTGCAGAAACAAAGGTAGTATACAATAGACCAACAATAGATCAACCACATGGCACCGAAAGAAAAATTACCAAAACAAAAATCACCAGACCAAAAATAACTGAAACACAAGTCATCGAATATGTACCTACTCGAGAACATACATCAGTCCAGCCCTTAACTTTGAAACCTTCGACATTGATATCTAATGTTCCTTCTTTGACAACTTATAATCCGACGCAGAAACCACGCAGAAAAGAACACACAACAAGAGAAAGTATTGTTGAAGAATATAATTCTGAAGTAGAATATGCTCCAGAACATACTCCAGAATTAATATTCCATGAACAAGATGAATCAGAACAACCGAGTACAAGTGAGGAGATTGAGGATCAAACTCCATCGGAAGAAATAACTAAAGAAGTCACCACAAAAAAATCTATCAAAATGATAACGACAACACGTACCAAACCAAAACCAAAACTTTCACAAAAGATTGAAAAGAAAACAAATAATGAGAATGTAACAAGTGCGATAGTATTACCTCCAAATATAGAAACTGATCAGCCTCTTAAAGTGCAATTATCCATTAGTGGCGTTCCAGTTGTAATAACTGGTGATGATCATACAACGGAACCTGAAATTATTTTACCAGAGATCAAGAAACTTCTGAAATCGCCGGACATAAATAATCTCATGCAAGATACCGATTCCCCAATAGTAATTCAAGTATTACAACCATTGTCTACCATATTTGGTAAAAATTATGTTAAGAAAATTCTGAAAGATGTGGATACGAAACTTTATCCCACAAATATTGCATTACTGTCAGCAATACTTAAGAAAGCCATAACTTATCCAGAAGTAACAAAGAATCCGCATTTGATGAACTTAATTCATAAATATATTGTCACTATAGAATATGTCAGTCCCACGATATTATTACCCATCGTAGTTTCGTCGAAGAGATTAGTATCAGATGTCGTGTATACTACGTTTAATCCAGATGACCCCTTAACCCACGGTAAACTCAGTGAAAGTCCACCCGATGAACCATTATCCGATAGTGTCACTATACCTCTCGTCAATCCTAAAATATTGTTGCAATCTATAAATCCATCTAATCCTTACGCTGATTTGCTACCTACTTTAGATAAAGAAGATGCGCTTGCGATAACAATACAACCTCTCAAAATGATTTTGACGTCTTCAAAAATTTTGGAAATACTTGGACCAGATTTTCAACCATTGGTTTATCCAAATAAAGGTGCACTTCTGATAACGCTGTTATACAAGCTACAGAAAAGTAAAGCGATTCAATCAAATTTGAAGCTGAAATCCTTAATTGATACTTATATACAAGCTATCGAGATATCATCGATGAGCGTTCAAGTGTCTGAAGATAATCTCGTGAAGATGATGTCCGAAACTACAGGTCAGTGGCAGCCTGAACTGACAAGTTTGATTTCTGCTCTTCCAACAGCCAAGAACGATGTCGAAGTGACTATGATAGAGGAGATAGAGCAATTCCTCGACAATCCAACTCTTTTGGAAAAATTGCACATAGCTAAACCACCATTAACTATGTCTCGCGGAGATCTTCTGCATAAAATTATTCTGAGTGCATTGTCCGGTACAATACGTCACGAGAAACGTCTTCTGAAAGCACTTAGGTATTACAAAGACAAAGTGGAATTTACCGAAACGGGTGCCCTGCCTATCATGTGGATGTGGGTCGAAACGTACGTAGTTAAGGCTGAAGTACAACTAGGCAACATGATCCAGGAGACGGTGAACTTCAATCAATTGACGTATAAGGAGAAACTAGCGTATAATGATCTGATTACATATCTGGCTCAAAATCCCAATCTTCTTCAAGACAACGAGGATTTCGATTTCGAGAAGTATAAGACACAAGGGCAGTTTGTTAGAGGTTTATTCAAGCATTTGTTGAAGAAGCCACAAGTTAATGATAAGATTAAAAAGAACATTCAGATGATACTTCCGCGAGTAACACAGATTGGAGCAGGCGCAATCGCAATGCCAAGTTTGCCTGGATTTTAAAAAAATCAATAAATTTATTAATTGAGAAATTTATTGAACTCAAACATTAAATAAATTCGATTTTACATGAAACAGAAAATGAATACAGATACGTTTAAAGATGAGTGTGTGTTTAATATTGTAATACAAAAAAATAATCCGAGATATTCTTTATTTGTAATGCTAAATAATTTTGCCATATTAAACATTATCTCATAGAGTTTTTAACATTGCATATTGTGTGTGTGTGTGTGTGTTGACAAACAAAATTGATTGTAATTTAAGACTGCGAAGAAAATGACATATAAATCTATTTAGCGCAATTTGTAAAAGAAAGAAGAAAATAGAAATAGGAAGAGACGCTGAGAACTTCATATATATTTGTTAAGTTATATAAAAAGGCTTACATAATAATTTTGTACTAATCTTCAATTCATTTTGTACTAAATAATCTTCAGTTAGATCTTCCTTTATTGGCAAAATTGACAAACAGTTCTCCGCAAAGTTCGAGATCGATAGTCTTCCAATGTGACAATTATTCGTAAATTCTCGTTACTTGGCAGAACACTCTAGAACACTCGAAAGTTTATACACTTTAGGAAGACATTCAAAGTGTTACCCAAATCGAACCTCTATTTCCCTTTCAATCCTTGCAAATGCAGATGTAAATGCACACAATATATACGAACCTAATTTCTTATTTACAATTCTAATTTATGGATACGTTGATTTATATTATAACTAATTGTATTTTTGCGAGCGCCAATTTCATAATAGCGAAAATTTAGGTATTTTTTATTCTCTAAAAATATTGATAAAAATATAGATTAATTAATTTATGTTGAAATGCACGAATATACACGTTGAATAGATAACCGAATAATGCTTGTTAGAATTCCAATCAATAGTATTCTAAGAATCTAAATTAATATTGTATCTGTTGAGATTATTTGTGGCAAACACTTTAATACTTGCGCAGATACTTGCAACAAGTAAGTTCGCAGCAGCCGTATGCGGCATCACTGTGTCTTCATAATGCATTCTAAGTAGCCGTAACAGTTCGGCAAGTAAAATGAGTTGTGTAAGAGAAAGCGATTGGCGAAACTTCAGGTCTATTCGCGTTTGTTCGTTAATTGCTCCGTCCGAGAACTTCGAACTGCCGTCTTGAAACATACTGTAATAATGTAAGCGTCTTAAAGCATTGCATATGCTGAAAAATGAAAATTTTTTATTTATAAAAATAATCATAGAAGTTCAGAGCTAATTGATAGATGGTAAACAGTATGCGCGTTATTGAATATCTGATTTCTTTATCTATTGTCTTCAATCCTTAATTTGCAACTTTAGAATGTTACAAACATTATTATTTTACAGTCTAATGAAATCTCTGCACATCGCATTATGCATTCAAAAATGAACAGAAGCGCACAATTTTAAAAAAATAAATAGATACGCGAGTTGATGTAACGAGGTGGCTTCGTTGCAATAAAAATGGAACAGACACGTGACACGCGAAGCGGAACGAAACGAGAAACGGAAGCGACGGTAGGGATTATTTATTTTACACGGCGACCGCAATCCGCGGGGATATTTTCCGCGAGACGCCCGGCCAAACTGTCTGGAAAACGAGGAAAAATTACATCGGTGAAAAATAATAGAGTGTGATCTAACTCCGGTCGAAGGCTGTAAGCGGTATGTACCTGTTCCAAGAGACAGCGACGGCGATAAAAACGATTGAAAATAACATGTCGATGGCACGAACAAGAAGAAGATCATCCACAACTATGATATTATTCGTGAGCGATGAATCATTTAACATTTAAATAATCACATATTTACGCATCTTAATTTTACATTTTGCTTGTACATTTGATCACAAATTATTAAGAAATATGAACGTTCTGTGTAATAAGTATCATTGAAACTTATTACGTCACATGGTATTTCGGTCACGTTAGAACTTTTCGGCATTGCCAACTTAAATTGAAACGAATATTATTGTTCTTATCGCACAAAAAGCAGTAATTCCAAACTCGCAATTGAACCGGTTCGCCCGTGTCTATGTAACGTCACAAATTCAAACATTCCAGCCATCGTAAACATCCTAAAACGGAAATATTTCGTCGAGCAATCCTGTGTGCGCCAACTTATCGTGTAACGCCATTTCACCTGTTTAATTTAACGCCCGAAATAATTTACATACGGCAGGACGAGAGGGATGGGCTTCGCTCGCGCAATCATCTCTAAGATGAGCCGTGTGGATGCGCCGGGCGGATGCATCGTACGTGTAGACATGTATCCCGGAGAGGGTTGCACACTCACCCTCTGACGGTACGTCTCCGTGCCCGACGACGTTCCTGCTAGAGGGTTTGCAGGATCGACATAACCCCCGAGGTCGTAACGGTAAGTCTCTCGGCGTGAGGACCTGAAATTAATAACGCGACCCGGCGCAAATACGGCGCACATAATTAAAGCGATATTACGATCTAGAACAGCCGCAGTATCGTTTACCGGCGCTGCTTGCGTCGAAGACATTATTTAGCCGCGCTCTCCGAATTTGGATGCTGAAAGCACAGGTATTACGTTCTGATTCGCAACTTGCCCGCGGCTCATCAAGAACATGATTAGGCGACGTGTACATGCAAGACAATAGAATCACTTAGGCATAAACAATAAACCAGGACATTTTACGCAAAAAAAGAATTAATTTGAAAAATTACTAGTAACAAATAATTATTTAAATAATAGTTAATATCAATAAAATATATAATAAAAAATATCTAAGATATCAATAAAAGAATTTACAAACTCATTTAGGGAAATAAGATATAACGATTTTAATCAAGCTTCTCTGACAGAAAGCAGTCATTTTTATAAAGGGGAACTACAGAAAGTATCTTCAGACATGTAGGACGTGACAGTAATCGCAAGGACGACAGACTTTGTAAGAGCTCGCTAGAGTAGGTCAGGGTACGAACGGTACGTTTATGGTTGAATGAAACAAGACGAGAATAAAAAAAAATAGCGAAAAAAGCGAGAAAAAAATAAAGATAGAGAGAAAGGGAAAGGGAGCAATGACTCTCAAGTTTTATCTTTTTCGTCTTTTTTTACTATTAACAGGAAGATTTCAAAGGTTTTCATGAAACGTAGGTGAAAGTTCATATCTTTTTATGGGAATCGTATTAAAGCCAACGAGATATATATTTAAACTGAAATTATGAAAGAATTTCAAATATTATTTAAGCTTTTCTTTTGTTTTTAATAAAACGTGAGAACACACATTATGAGAAAGATATTTAAATAATTTAAGATAATCGATGGTGCCATGTTAGCTTCTTCGCGGATTATGTATATTTCTTATTCAAAGACGCTGTCGCTGTTTGCCATTGAGAGTCGCTGCGCTAAGAGACAGGGTGCAAACCTGATGCATGAGATACTCCTCCGTGGGTGTTTCTACACGGCGGCACCGTCAAGGAAATGTTACCCCATAAAATATATCTCAAGCGTTGGCTTATGCCGCGCGAAACCCAGCAAGATGTTTCTATTTCATAGAAACGCTCGTCTTCCGGCTTAGCCGTCTTCCGGGCATGTGAAGGGTAGCATGACGAAAGGCGAGGACGTTGATAGGGACGTTGATAGACTGTAAATCACATGGGAGCTATTCGATGTCTAGCTACGTCCCGCAATTTCATCCAACGAGTTTGCTAGTATTGCTTTACGTTATTGCACAGATTTTGTCGAGGGCAGAACGGGCCATTTAGGTGACAAGGTAGTTTAAGCGAGTAGCCCTCACTATGCTTATTTTTTTCTTTTACTGTAATTGATTTGAAGTAGCTTTAAAAGACTATGTTATATATGCATAAGTTTTATTTGTATGCGTGTATGTAAAATATATTTTAAATTATCATATAAAAAAATATTTAAATTAAACATAATATGATATAAAATGAGATAATATACATATAAGTACAGAAATATGAAACATTTTAAATAAATATTTTGTTTTAAATATTCCGCTCTGTGTATGTGTGTGTGTGTGCGCGCGCGCGCGTGTGTATATGTGTGTGTGTGTGTGTGTGAGAAAGAGAGAGAGATAATGCAATATTTTCGAGAAATCACTGCAAGAAGAAGCAAGTTATATCCATGTCATAGAAGTGTAAACCGACTGGTTGCACAGGGACAACGAGGTAAGGGAATAAGGACGCGATAGAGACGGATCATAAATCACGCACCAGCCATTCAATGTGGCGTGCCTATATTGTACGCTACCTCCGGGAGATATCGTTACCATAGTGATTCTCATAGCGAGAACAGTGTTTTACGAGTAAATACACCGAAATGAATACCCGACTTTTACAGAAATATTTATTATGTCAAAGAAATGGCAACGCATATAAATTCATTAATTTATTCTTTTCACTATCAGCAAAAAGATATACGACTGTGTAATAAAATTGTGAGTAAATATGAATACGAAATGCGGTTTGATACAAACGCAGTAAATGATATATTGAATTCGGAACGATCATTTGCATCATTGTTATTTGTCTTTTCCCTTCTTTAGAAGAAGCTTATTTCTTCGCTGGGCCATCATCCCCCTAAGATAACATTTCTCCGTATTCTTAACGCCTCACAGTATGAAGTGACGTGGAACGTCGGCAAAGATCCCGTAAAGCGCACGAAAATTCCATGGAATCTTGGAAAAATTTATGGTCTGGATGTTTACCAACATGGAATTCTCTCAGGCACTCTCGAACAGTATGGGATAATATAGAACCACCTCTTTTCGCCCTCGCTACTCGGGGGGTGGCTATTAGTAGTAATTACTGAAGCAATAAGTCTCTGCCTAATACTTCTCTGCTCCAGCCTTTCATCTTTGCTCCTAGAGGCGAATTCTCTTTTGTCGCCTTTTTAGAATATGAACTATCTTTCTTTATCTCCGCATAAACTTCCCCTTATCCTCACTTTAAATCATTCGACATTAAATATGAATAATCTTTTATATATTTTATATAACAATTCTCTCGGCAGAATTGCGCGAATCTAGTATGAATCCTTAATTTTAAAAGTACCACGTAGCTGAATAAGCAATGTAAAAAACTTTAACGAGAAATATTTCAATTTTGCTTAGAAAATATTGTCTCGTAAATGTACATATAAAAAGATAATATTTAATAAAAATTAATTAAGTTTATTAAACTAAATCAACTTGGATATATAAAATATATTTAAGATAAAGAAATATTCATTAAACAGTCTACTAGAATATATAAACATATATAAATACATAAACGCAATTGAAAAGTTAAATGTGTGGCAACTAATCCTTTAAAGACACATATTTGGTATATGCCTACAAGTTAACTAGAGAAAGATAAGTGACGAAAAATCATTTTGTGAGAACATTAGAACTAGGAGAGTTAATTGCTTTGCGGAGGAAAATCGTCCTACATGCACAATGTACTTCATTAACGTTTATAAAGGTAAAGAACGTTGCACTCTGACCGGGCGCGTGCTACGCGCAAAACTGCTTAAAAAGATGCCAGGAGGAGGGCGGAATATTATGGGTATATATTTTTCCGCACAAAACTATAGTTTTTAATTACGTTCTTTTTAACGAGACCTTATTTTTTTCTCGCATTTTTCGTAATACATAGCAAAGACGAAACTTGAGTTTCGTGCAACGGCTTCACCGTTTTCCGCTGAAACAGAAATAATGCGTGGGCCCTCCTCCAGTTCTTGTTTCAGTTATATTATATTCGTTACCTTGAAAACCGACATGGATGAGAGATTTACATATTTGATTTCTTTGCAGGCCGCTTTATTAATGTTTCATATTTTCATTTGTGACCTTACGTAAAATTTATGTGACGTCGGTGTTATATACAACAATGGATTACTAATGTCACCACGTGAAAATTTTTGACGTCTCATACGTAACTGACAGTACGCTAATGGTTTATTTTGTAAAATATATTTAAAGTATAATTATAACGATAAAATTTTTCACATTGTAAATAGCATTCTTGTATCACGCAATATCGTTTATCATAAAAAATAATATATTTAGCTATACTTTTATCATTATAAAGACACAAATTTGAGTATTTAATAGTGTCTCTTATTAAAAATAATAATTACAATCGTTTCATATTCTTCTCCTATCGAATCCTATCAGCGCCTTCATTATTATCTTTTTTCGACACCTAGAGCTTACGTCAACCCTTTTCTTTTCTATCTTCCTTTAATAATCTTTTATTTCTTTCCTATAATTCATTAGTCTTCATCAAGAGTTATCCGCAGCTGCGCTAGCTGTCGATATTATTAACCTTTTATATTTGAAAATATACTGACTCGAAAATGCTTCTAAAATACGTGATCAAGAATATTAAATCATGAAAATTGTATGCTGTGTGGGATTAACAGTTATCAACGCAACACACAATTTTTAGGCTTAGAAGTCCTTTTAGAAATCTCTCTTCAGTAAATTTTGTTGTCTATATATAAAATATATAAAACAATATATCAAAAGCTAAGTAAATATTGCAATTTTTTTCCTTCTAATACTATGTTTCTGCGTAACGAAACATATAATTGGCAATTATAGCCGGGAATATCGCTAATTAGTAGCGCTACACATTTGATACTGCTTTAGTGAAATCAATACTTCTATTTCTCTACGTAGCTGAAAAACATGTGACAATATTAATATAATATATTTGTATTTTTCGATATATCAAAAATCTAGAATCCTTTTATGAAATAAAAATATTAATTTATAGATACCCGAGAGGATTTTGAAGCATCTATGAATAATTACACAGAATTACGCAGTACAATTAATGCGACATGCACATACACGCACATACATGTGCATAGAGGAAACTAGTATCCACTACATTAGTCGTCGAACAAGGACGCAATATACACGATCGATAAGTGCTTGTAATAGTAGTTCACGTATATCTCTCTCTCTCTCTCTTTCTCTCTCTCGCCTTCAACTTTATCTTGGATAGCGATTTTCTTCAGCAGATCACGTTAGGTCAGGTCGATAAAGGCTCAATATTTGCTTTGTGTTCAGCGCTGTATATGCGCGAGCTCCTCGTTATCGGGACTGTGTACACAATCGGTTAGAAACTCCTCGGACGTAGTAAGAGCCCGGCGAGACCGTAGGGAGGTGGATTGGGGATGAGAGCGTGGCGTGAGAAGAAGTCGATAACATTATCGTACGCACACACGAGAAAAGTAACATTCTCGTTCGATTATCTTCTAAGAGAACTGATGTCGATCGACGACGGATCGTTCTGAGGAATGGCAAGGATCAACTATCACTCGAAAGTACGACGCTTCCGAAGGTAACATCGGGCATTGGCACCTCTCATAGTCTCCCGCGTCACTGGCCGGTTTGTGAGAAGAATACAAACATTCCTTAAACGCAAATAGACCAAGAAAATATCCGTTTTATCCGTTTTATCATTGCGCATGACTTTTTATTGAACGCAGCATCCTGAATTCAAATCGACTGATTCTTCTAAATACTTTGGATATACATGTACGTGCGATTATGTTTTATTAAAAAAAATCATATCTTTAGACAACATTTGACAATTAAGACAAGCAATAATATATATTCATTTACGTAAATTATATCAACATTAATATTAGATCTTAGTTTTATATATATCAACTAATAGCCACTTTCTCTGACAATCGCACTCTACTTTAAATGATCGTTTTACATCAGCTAGCAATTGGTGCGCCATTACGATGGCAGTAAATACACTCTGAGAGGTAGTAACGATCGTTTGTCGGCCTACTACGATTTCTAAGCCCATAAATATCCTCCCCGAACATCCAATGTGGGTAATCGTTCTAACCCTCGAATCCCTTCTCTAACGGTCGTCATTCGGGAATTATCGAGGAAAGTCATTTGGCGTCGCTCGGATATTATGCATATTTTATTGGCACGTCTATGAAAAGTTGCTGCAATGTTTGCTTTAATCCTTTTCTAGTGTAACCAACCTACGTGACCGAAAATTTATACAAGATTTATACAAGATTTTATAAAATTTGGTACCTGCAATAACATTATTATCTCAACTAAATTAATTTTCATCTTTTCTCTTTTATTATCTTGTAACGCTTTTCACTGTTATATCACGAAATTAACGAAGCGAGCAGACACTTTTATAATAGTAGACGCTTTCATGTATTTTTTCTCGAACGCATTTTTGAACGAACATATTCTGGAAATATTCTAAAACCAGAAGCGATAAAACCCCTCGCGTAAGTATTATACGTCAGTTTGTGTATGACTGTACATAACGTCTGTATACAAAATGTGCGACCGTAATAAAACAGCGGAATCACGAGAGGAAGGGCCCGCACAGAAAATGCACAGAAATCGCCTTGCGCCTGTGGCTATCGTGTATTTGATACCGCGTTGGATTGCTCAAGTATGGTCATAAATGCGCTTCGTAAAAACGCCCTTCAGTTGTCGCGCTATACTATCGCGATTGTGCGGGCGTATGCTCACAAATTAAGCGTTTTTTTTCCGAGTAACCGACTGTGTCATATCAAAGAGTCGCCTTTTTCTCCTTTGATCGTCGCAGTGTTTCTCTGTCATTTTCTGTCGGAACTAAATCTGTCCAGTACGTATGCACATTTATTACAGGAGTAGCACATGTTTATTGAAATAGAGAACGAATAATCAAAAAGCAAAAGAAACGCATTGTTACGAGATTAATGTCGAAATTTGAAATAATTGGTATATTACAACGAGTTTTCGTGTACAAATATGTACGTTGATTTATCAATAATCTCGAATTTTAATTCATATACGATTTGAGCTAATAATATAGCTATAATAATGAATTTTTTACCGCTAGCGGTAAAATTGCGATATTACGCATGCCTCTCTATAAAAAAATTAACGATGATCATGAAAGAGAATTTATACCTCGTTAATTCGCACTCGTTCGCTTTGGATCGAGTTTAATCACGCCTGCGATAAGCGATATATCTTTAAAATTCGGGCAGGCATGATTAGCCAAATCATTTTTATTATTATTCAATTATTTAATTATTATTCGCCGTTTGAAATTCAGTTTTAAATCAATTAAATATGCATACGAATCAGGGTAATTTATAATTTTGTGTAGCGCGCTCGTCCCGCGCATAATTCGCGCGAGAAATTTGCATCGCGGATCGCTTCAGAATCTCCATATTTACAAATTTGCATGCTGTGTCGCTTTTTGCATAGATTCCCGCTCGTTCGATATCTAACGCCCCACAGATCTCTACACTCGCCGGTGGTTTCACGCGAAAGAACAGGTACACGAAAACAATTTGCCTGCCGGTCGCGCGCAGGTTTGAGCCGTTCACCCCCGGTGCGCTTTCAGCATCTTTTTTCTGTCCGTGGCGTACTGCGCTGTCGGTGCATTTAATGCAAGTACCATCTGCATAATATCCAGTCGTAAATCCAGGAAAGCCCGACACTGGCGCGACCGCCCTGTTCACGCACAACGTCCCTACCAGGATGATCCTTTGGATTTTATTTCTGGACATCTCCTGGGAATATGGTAACGCCGCGGATTAAGAGATAATACGAAATATAATATCAATGTTAGATATAACGCATAGTTTAATTCCTAATTATTTCGCGATCAATTATTTCGAGATATTTCAGACATTCGAGCTTATTAGAATTTTGTAATGAAAAACTTGTATTTCAATATATGTATATTTGTTGCATTTATGGACTATTGTTATATTTACGTATTTATAAATCTCTAGAAGAATTTCGATTTTCTTATATCTTTGTTATTATAATTTGATGCCGTTCGCGTCAACTTTTGCTGATGATCGACGATTATTTAAGACAGATCCGTTATTGGCTCTGAGCTGCTTACCGTGGAAATTAAATTAGTTCCGGCAGAGATTCTTAAGGTTTTTGTAAAAACAGGACGATACGAACGCTGTAGGTAAACTATGTGGTGCAGATCGATACTTGAAAGTTGGTCGAAGTGTCGGCAGCTAAGGGATAATACGGATACATGGATAGATTCTCCTCCCGGCTTTCCTGGAACTAACTCGCCTTTATTCAACCCCTTGTCGAATCACGTGGCGGCAGCCACCTTTCTTCTTCTCCCAAAGTTTGCTGGCTTTCCGTTCTCCTGGGATAAATCGAAACGTGTTCTAAGAGGAAAGTATTGAGCTGCTAGTAGAACAAGTTCGGATTTAAGGAATTTAAATTCTCGCTGGCGACAAATCAACTTGTATAAAGGACTCACATAAAATTTTTTACAATCACATTTCATAATCTTAAAGTATAGGCCATTAGAGTTCATAAACAGACACACATCTCGTAATTAATTATTTAATATTAAATATAATTATATATTATAATATGATTGCAACATAATATGATATTATAATGTTATATAATTGTATGTAAACGCGAAATGTTAATATTAATAATTTGTTAATATTAATTGTTAATAATAATAAAAATTTACGTTTTTTTTATTAATAGTTCATTGCAAAACGAAACAAAAATCTCTTTTTATTCTCTTGATTTTTTTACTAATTCTCATTAATTAATATATGGTCTGCAAGCTATGACTAACAATAAATAAACTTTTTTCGTTTAATTATTACGAGAGTCAAATAATTCATTATTTATTGTCAGCTCCAAGTTCCAGAGAAATTTTTGTCGTTATTTACACAGGATTTAATTACGTATTTAGTAGAACTATATATTTAAATGCCCATTAATTGTCTCAGTTTTATCTTTATGACAAAGATGAATTCTTGACCTCAATGCTTCGCTCGCAGATGCAAGACAAGCAGCAACTTTTTTATGAAAAAGGCTCTTTGCTTGAGAATTACTGGATGTCATACCATATGAAACTGCCGTTATAAAAATATTACCCATTACGAGTTTCTCTAGCGGAAAAAATTACTGAGGCGAGACATATTAAAAGTACCCTTTGTACTCATGTATATTCATTCTTTGTAAGCTCACCAAAAGCTAATACGACTAATGCGTCCAAAGTTCCTTCTCTTGATTTCCGCGTAGATCAAGTTACGTGTTCTGATTACGATAGAATTTTATTCAAGAAGTCATGCGTAAATGAGATCAACGTTATTATCTTTGTTTTTGACGAAGAAGAGTATTAAGTAATGTAACCTTTTTTTATATCTTTTCTATTGCACATTATTTCAGTCAATTGCATTGTAAAAGTTACAGATATACATCTCTGACACTGACTTGTTAGACAAATTACTTTTGATTTGCGCCGAGTGCCGTTTGCGGTAGATATCTGTACATGTTTCACAATCGAACGCGACAGAGAAAAAATATATTTCTTGATTAACATACCGTCTGAAAAAAAAAAACAAGTATTTTCACGGATTATATTGCTAGAGAAAAGAGAGTTGTTTTTAAATCGTGTCACTTTTTATTTACCTTCAGTCTTATCAATATTGTACATAAACGACAACAATCAGACACGAATATTCGTATGAAATATTCAATCATATACGTACGTCGTACGTATATCATGTATAACGTTATTGTTAAAAGAAAAAAGCAAAAAATTTTTACTTCTTCGTGTAAATAAAAAAACTACATTTTATCATATAAATAAGAATCAATTCTACTTTATAAAATGAACGTCATTCTTATGAATTTTTACGAAATTATATTTATGCAAATTCTCACCCGAGTACGAATGACGCGATGCGTGACACCTTCAACAAATGAGCGGAATTTAATTAAGGATGCTATCTAATTTATGACGCGAGTTGTGCAATTGGCGAATATCAATATACGCCAACGCGAATTCGCGAACACATTGGAAAACGTGGCTGATGAGAGGAGAAGCACAAACGACGTGCCGATCTAATTACTCTCATCTGCAAATTATCAGATAAACGCTGCAACTAAATTATTCGCATATTATCCGATAATTGAGAGAAAGATATTGTTTGTAATAATTATTATACAATTTATGTCTGACAAAAGCAAATCATTTTCAACGGTGATTACGAATGAGTAGATTTCGATTGGCTTTTCTAAATGTCAAATAAGATGCATTACCTATGCATTTTTTTCCATATGTTATCGATGAAGTTATCGCGCACTTTTCACATGTTCTCCGTGAGGCGCTCAGGTGTTTCGAAAGTTTTATGCAATTTTCTCACATAGACCACATAGTTTGCGCATATTTACGCAGAGCAGTAAAATTGCTATGGGAGAAAGAAGAAGTTGACAGAAGTATGCGCGGGCATGTGAAAGTAACATCGTGTTCGCGAGTCATTCTCAGTAGATTCGGATATTCGATTTAGCCAATGTTTTTTTATCGGCTATCTCTCGTGTACACCATGTATGCTGATGGCATTGGTTGAAAAACGTGCGGCGAGCGTCCCGAATTTTCCAATCTACATCGGTACATTCGGACTGCCATTTAATTCGTGCATCGAGTGCATCGAGGCACAGACGCATTTTTTTTCGCCCGTCAGGATTACCGTCAACCGCCAAGTTTATAAACGGGCGAACGCGACGTCACGATGGCATATTTTTTTTTTCAGACCGCCAGACGTGGTTGATAATAACGTGGTACAGGACATTCCTATAATTTATTTAACGAATTTATAACCAGTTGAAAAATATATTTATTTTATTATACAATATTTTATTTATTTTCTGGTGCTCGCATTCGTAGGTCGCTATTTTTTCGTCATGTTACAAAATTTTTCGATCGATTTCTCGATCTTATAAATTCTGATAGTAATTTTGACTACGTTAGTGAATATAATTCAATAATGCATTTAGGTACATTTAATTGTAAATTACCTAATCCGCAGTTATTCGCACAACTCTCGTACGTCATTCGATAAGAAAAAATCTGTCTTCACGTAGAACGAGCAATATCCCGCAGGTTCTTCCCGCGCGAATCAATTTTTCATATAGGCATTTGAAAAAAATCGCGACGAAGAAGTGAACGTGAAATGGACGTCGGCATCGCGATTCCCAAAGCAATTCCGAATCTGACAGTGCCGACTATCGTTTCACCGATCGACGGGAGACACGGGGTGCGCGGGCGCATGTCGCATCACGTCTTGTCGCGGCCACGTTGCAGGTAGGTAAAGCTCAGCGTTTCGACGTCAAGACCGAGGAAAGGCGGATAGGAGGCCCGGTACGTTACAGGACAATCCAATATCACGGAGCCCAGAAACGCCTCGCAGATTGACGGCTCTACCTGGTTTAGGAGGTGGAAGCTACCGCATCCCCTTTGCCGGCTAGCACGACGTTGTCCTCTATATCTTTATCCGTTGCCTGACTTGGCATCGATAACACACGCGTAACGGGATATCGACTTTTTTTCATTGGTGAATGCTTCACTTCGCATTTCAGAAGCTGTCATCGATACAGCTTTATTCCGGCCACTTACCGCGATAATCGTGCGATATTCGCGGAATAATGTTGAATGATTATCAAATTTGATGTAAATCATAAATTCCAATAAACAATCTTTATTTTTTTACAATGGCTTTGTGGTTGTCTGTTCGCTAAGTGCAATATCGAGATAGAAAATACAGAGCAATTGGTGAAGCGAGGTCAAAAAAAAACCAGGCATAAAATTCAAATCACCGCAAGCGCTGCATTTTTACGACGGTTGTAAGTGCATCCGCTGCGCTAACCGACGTTTGTACTTTTTCCTGTATCATACACCGTAACGCCCGGGCATTTTCATGAAAATTAATGTCAATTCGCGAGGTTCGTTTCGGCTATCCCCCCGACGAGGTGTCGCGTTCACTTTAATTCTCAACGGTGCAAGACTGTGCAATCACACGAAACGAGAATGAGTCCTTTGAACTTACATAAACGTAACCGCCATTTTCTCCGCATCTCATGAATTAATTCTAGCTAAAGCCAGTGACATCCCAAACTCGTCCCGAATATTAAATACGTAGCGTAATATGCAGAGTGCTTGAAAAAATTTGGACTTCAAGAGTCACTATTCGTATTACGCGTTTCGCGATATATTCGACGTACGTTTGGCATTTGATATACGTTAATTCTCGTCGAAATGGCTGTTATCTCAATCGATCGAACGTGGTTTTTCAGAACAGAGAATTATTCCGAATATCACGCGAGCTCCAATATCCAGCATCGTTATCTTGCTCATATACGGAGGATTTTTCAAAGTATGACAGAAACATAAAAAATTGATCATCGAGTTATTCTCCCTTTGCGTTGGTTTATTATGCCGGCATACTCTTCTGCGGTTTATTTGAATATCGTTACGCGACCGAAATATATGGACGCGCGTGCTCAAAGGCATAATGTTTGCAGCAGTGACGTGCACCAGCGCCGCGTCTCTTTTGTAACGCGTCACGTCGCCGGGCATGTAAGTGCTCGTGTGACACGTTATACGCGAGAGAAGAGCACGTGTACAGAAAGGGTTGATCCGAGTCAATAACTACCTCGTGTGCGAAGTTTGCCGTAAGCGATTCGCAACGGTCGTTAAAGCTTGTTTCACACTGACCGAAGCATTTCCTTCGTTCACGAGATGCTGAGAAAACGGATATGTTCGTGTTAAATCGTGCGATGTGAATAATGGAACATTAACGAGAGAGAGAATACATTTGGATAGAAATGCAGGGACAGCTAACATGGGGACTCCCAGTATTAAATGTTTTCCCTGTGAGATATGTACATATATATTTATACATATATTTTTTATATTTTATATATAATATTTAAAAAAAAATATATATATATATATAACAATTGCAATGACATTTTTTCTGAAAGAACTGGTGCATTAAAATTGTTTATAATCTAATCATTAATAATTATTGCTGTTTTGTTTTATGTCATTATTGTTGACAGCATCTTATCAAAATAATTAGTATGTTCGGATACTTGATTAAAGAAACTGAGGTTTTTTTAAATCATTGAAACTCCTTTGTAAACGTGCTGTTCACAAATACTTTCCGTTTTGAAACGAGATTAAGTCGTATAAAATATGAAAATGCTCCACTTGAACGCTGTAATACCCATAGCGCATTATGATACAATATCGTAGGTTATCAATCCGTCTTGTTACTCGCCACGTGGGAATATAAGACGCGCTTGTTTAAATCTCCCGGAGGATAATCCTTCACATGGTAACTGCGTGTTTATTAATCAAGTATATACGAATAACTTTATAATAAAGAATAATGACTTATTAACGCATTAGTTAAATTTTATTCGTACATCTGAATAAAAAAATGTACTTTATCGCTTTTGACTTCACCACGAAATTTTTGTTTCACTAGACGCTGAAGAATTACGTTACAAGCAAATAATATAAAGACTAAATGGTATTTAAAAATTAGAAGCACAATTTAGAGTATAATGCAATTTATTTTACAATAGTAATAAACATTAACTGCAGCGTTTCGAATACTTTTTATTACGATAAAGTGCCGTTTATATACAAAACGTTAAACAATGTACGAGAATCTTATCTTAGAAATTACCTTCCGGCGACGCGGTGTTATCTCCGACGAAAGTATAAGACTAAGTATTGTCGCATAAAGAAGGGAAGGGCATCGCAATAAAAAATGGGTGATAAAAGACGACAAAATGGTCTCCGCAACAAGAGAAAAACAAGACTCAATTATTCCCCTTCGCTAAAACCGACGCGAAACAACGAGATTTCTATTGTTCCCAGGAATAAAGAAAACTTTTTTGCGGCCGTATTCGTGCACTTTTAATATGCTTTAATGAAAAAACTCTATTAATTTATACTTTTTCACGATCGTCCAATCTGATCTTTAAAGCAGAAGATCATTCGCGATTATTTATGTAAAATAACTTAAATAGACATATTTTTAAATGTCTCCAAACAACAAGTTCGATTTATTTATATATTTTTTGCAATCACGTAAATATTTTCATTAATCTTTTTCCTATTTCTTCCTGATTTTAGCTAAACCTAGACTTTTCAACCTTTCACAGCTGCATGCTAGTATTTTATTGAAGAACGATACATGGTTGGTATACACGTGTGGCTTCAGGTACAGACGGAGTAAATGACGCTGTCTCTATACCAACAATTCGAAAATCCTACGTCCATTTCCACGAACTCTTTTATTCCAGGGATTGACACAAAGCTCTCCAAACACCAAACTATCCACGTGAAAAATTGTCTTCGACTGTCTTTCGCTTGCATTGAGCTGTTGTTTCTCCTTTATTATTTGTTTAAACGTTTTTTTTTTATAACTATTTGTGCCGTTACGTCAGATATTTCTCGTTTGATATTGATTTAATAATTTATGCAGTTTCGCTACGTTAATCATGCGATAATTGAGAGAGATCTGAATAAAGATCTGAAAAATATATGCATATCACGTCTTCGACCATGGAACCTTAAATCTCATCAATCGCAAAATAAAGCAGTATCGCCAGAAAATGCTGACGAAATCACGATATGGAGTATCTTCTTCGTCTCACCGGATATAGCCTTGTACAGCACAGCGCTTTCAATGGTCGAGGAGTCCAGAAGCGCACAATACTAAAACTGTCTGACTATATATGCGCCTTAATCCCTTACGGGCTGCTTAATTCCAGAACGATTACCTTTACGCTTGGGCCCCACCAGATTTTCCACTCACGTACGCCTATGATCCCCACGTCACAGTCCACTTTGCTCGTTTCTCATGCTTCCATGTGCACACGCAATCCTCATACAGAGAGAGATCCGAGACGCACACAGATGAACGCATCTATCTCGCGCGTTCGATAGGACAGCCACACGCGCAACCTCCGCGCATATACGCACATGTATGAGCATATTCCTAAAGGATTCCTAAAGGATAAAGGTAACAATGCCGCCCTTCGATACATGCAAACAAACGTGTGCACACTTACGATCGCGCGTACAAACAGCAGTCAACTCATACACGAACACACAATACGCTTTTCGTATACAAACACAAGTGGAATATGCTACGATCGGTGCTAACGGGGATTGTAATCTGCTTTGGGGCGTTTTTGTCGCTTCCTGGCACACTGGCCTGTAATCTTTCGACAGACCATGACGTCATTGGTTTTCTATTTTTTGGTACACTAACAATGTCCCCCGCAATAGGACTTGAAAATCGATGTACGGGTAAGCGACGAGTTATTATACGAATAAATACTGAATCTCTCTCTCTCTCTCTCTCTTTCTCTCTCTCCATTTTGCTATAATAAAATTCAATGAGATTAATCGATTAATTTTCTAGACATAAGGATTTGTTTCATCAAATACGCAAATATTTTATGTAGAGTTTTCATGTAGAGAAAAAGAGAGAGAGAGAGAAAATGCATTTTCGATCATTTATTTGGGTATATAGAATGTTTTGCTACTCTTTTACAGATATGAAAAAAATCAATTTCTAAATAACGAAATTGTATTTGAGATATTTCTCTGTCATTTATCCCGCTTAGTGATTGAAGAAATGATTTATAAAATAAATAAAATATATTACGCGTGTACAGAGCGCGTGATGGATAAAATGTACTTTGTGTGATCGATGATTAACGCGTATCGTATTCAGCATGTGATTTGTGATCCAATCGGCACTCGACGCATTCGTAAAAGATGCGATCGTGTAGTATGGAAATCGGTCTGTGATCTACTGCTTTCAGATGGAAATTTTAATCGTCACGCACTATGTCATTGCGATGTGTTAAGCATATGCTGTTTCGAATCGAACGATTTATATTTTGACGACACACGCGATTCTACATGGCATACGGTTATCCTCTTATCGCTACTCCGTGTCATAAATCCACGTTAAAACTTTTTACATTTTTTCGCATATATCCATAACGGCACACAAGTGCCATATATATTTGATGAATACTCTCTATCTATATAACTTCCATCGCGCGCGTAAAGAATTACTTTCCTAGGGACGACTTTCAATTTTTCGTAGAGAGCAAGGCACAGGAAGAATTCTCGAGGCGTGCATTCGCAAACATCTTTTCATCGAGCACGCGCATGGCTTTTCGTATTTCTCCCCCGAATGTCTAGAATTCTCACAGGTACTCTGTCCGATTTCTCATGAAAATGGTAAATCGGTGAGCGATTATTTCCATTTCTTAATAGATTCTGCGAAGAATGATTGGCCCGAAGAACCCGATTGGATCAGAAATAATTTGACGTAGATGATAAGTGCAATCAGTGTACATAGGTGTCACATATATAGGTTTCTACAGATGTAATAAAATATAAATATAATATATCTCTATTGTTTATATCAGCGCTTTTAGTTACAAATAAAAAACTAGTGATGGACAAGATGAATTCCATGCGTTATTTCTGCAAAACACGTTTTCCAAAAAAATGACATTAATTGTGAACAAATTAAATTTCCATTGATAAAATATTAACTTAGAAAACGAGATCATGTCACTATATATTTTCTGTAATAAAATATTAACATTACAGCTAAAATGTTGAATTATCGAGAAATGGTTTAGAAATGCGACGGAGGTAAATGATTAGATTAGTCTATTTAGATACTGAGCATACCGCAGCAAACGTAATCATTCGCTTGCGGTGGCTTCGACAAATACTATTCGGCATATATTAATTATTGCTCATCTCCTACCTTGTCTCACACGCTCGCGCAGTTTGATTGTATACGTACATAAATTTCAGTCTCTCGTAATGACCGCATACTCTCTGTACTCAACAATGCGAGTGACTTATTGCAATATTCATTGAATAATAGGTATTCGCAGGATTCATCGATCGCTCGCATCTGTCAATATTCAGATGCACCGAGAAGAATATATGTCTAATGATAAGTGATAACGGTGGGAGTAATTGTAGTGCTACGCTAGTGATATTAAACGGTAATTGTAATATATAATATATGTAATGAAATTACAATATGACCTTGTCTCGAAGAGAATGCAATGCGGAAGATCATTTTAGACAACTTATAATTTGTCAAAATTAATGAATTTTGTTCATAGTTATGCACTGTGTAATATTGATACATTTGAAGAACATAAATATAACACACATGTAAAATACAATTATTAAAATATGCACGCACAATTATTAAATATACGCGGCGTAAAATTGTAAATAGAATTATATTTTGAAATCTGACACGAATTATAGGACGTGAGAAAAAAGAAAAATGAGAGAGAGAGAGAGAGAGAGAGAGAGAGAGAGAGAGAGAGAGAGAGAGAGAGAGAGAGAGAGAGCTTCATATTTTAGAATCACACATAATTATAGAATATTTTATAAACGTCATCATTATGTTTGTCATACATTTTTGTCGCATATTTTACTGTTCGGAGTACACTTTTTTCACAAAATTATTTTCTGCGAGCGTGTTAATCATGCATAATATAATATGAAATGCTATACATTTATGAATATTTTAGTTGCTTTAAAATTTACTGATAGATACTGATATCGCCGAATAATAAAAAAACCATTACACGGATGTGACAAAGTTACAATCATTACGTTCAAACGTTCAACAACAAATTGATGAATACGTATTCAGTAATCAAACTAGTTTAAATGAACAGTCTAAGCAAACTTGTTTACGCGAAAATTTGTTTAAACTAGCGCCGTGTTATTTCCTGTCTGCCAGTAATCTGTCAAAGGACTCCTATCAGTTTTTCAATTTTGATCGTTTATCGCGCAATATATTAGCGCCATAAATAATCATGAAATGGCGATGTATTCGCGTAAAAAAAGACTTAGTTTTCGTCATAAACATTTAATCCCATTCGATCGTGTACGCGTCACACTCCTATCGTGCATTAATAAACACGTGCACCGAACCGATGCTGTAATGGTTTAATCGCTGCTGTATTGTTTCCTACGGCAATAAAGGGGAGAATTCGGCGTCGAAGAAAAGGTCCGTGAATTAGCTCATATGAAAATCTCCTTTTTCATTTATTTTTGCGGTCGCCCGTTTTTCTATCTGTCGCGTGGGTAGCCTCGTAAATAAAAGTCGGAAACAGAAGCGGTCCAGCCACGGAACGCGTGTGACTTTGCCGTTGAGATAATGGACCGAGGATAATTAACGGTCCTCTACTCGCATGTGCACCGACACGAATGATTTTAATTTCTGAATCCATCTCGACTGTCACGCGAGTGATTTGCTCGTTAGCACTCGTTTCGCATTCCGCAGCGAACAGAAGAACGCCAAATGAGGGATGTAAATATAGCACTGTTGAAATTAGAGGCGCCGTATTCATCACAAAATGAAATGAAAACTTATTCGTAGTATGATATGACTATGTATACGAAGTACGTAAAAATAATGACAGATTTTTATTTTTGCTTACAAACAAAATAACAATTATTATTTTTTGTCCTTTACCTAAATTATTAAATTTTCATGCATATGATTTATAAATAAGAGATTTATCTCTTATATAAGAGATATTTTTTTACTGACAATAAAAGATGACAATCTTGATTATTTGAAGTACTCTTTTACATTTCTTACTAAAATTGCTTCAAAAGAATATCTACGATTATTTCGTGTAACTTTACATGCACGGTGTGTCTCTTTTGGAAAAATTGTCTACAAATATTTTCTACAAATATATTTCGCATTTTTGTACATACGACAATATTCGGCTTTCGAGTGTCACGAAATAAAGATGGTAGCACTCTGCCTGACTTTACCCCTCTTTTATACCGTATCCCAACAGAATCCTTCGACATAACGACACGCCAAGGACTTCCAGGATATTTGCTCGCGGCAAATATGCCATTGCAACTGCAACTGCGGTGATTTTCGGTACTCTGTTTTCGAGCTGAAGCTTTATGGCGAGACTCAGCAAGCGTTATTAAACCTCGATGGACGACGCAAGAAATTTTCGCGCTGTTTATAGTCTTTAGCAGACTTATGCAGTGTCTTGTACATACTTATTTAATTATGGGAAAAAAGGAATAAAATTATTATATCCTCAATCTTGGCTAAAAAGTTGTGTTAACACATTTCTCATTAAATATTTATTATTGTAAAAAAACTACCATAAAGAGATGGAGTGTCAATTCATACACAAATGTGTGTATGAATTGACTATACATAGTATGAACTTATCAGAGAATTATCACACACAGGATAAAATATCGAATATCAATCGAATCTCCGGTTCTCGTTTAGCGATATATATGATATCAAAATGCGCATATTTATATATTCCTATCATTTATATACATTGATATAAAGGAAATTACAATAATATTCCCTGAAAATTACTCAAAGCAAATTACAATTTACTAATTATCTGATTGTCCCTTTGATTATCAAACTCTACTATTATCACCACTATAATATAATCCTTACGTAAAATTATACGTGCGATAATGTTAAATCACATTTGTTCACGAGACACATCGAGATAAATTACAAAAATTTTAATTAACTTATCTGACTGATATTGATATTAATACTGATATTAATATTTATTACAATATTCATTTAATAATTAATAACAATTTTATATTTAGTTTATGTCCATTTTTATTAACTCATCATTTAATAACACGTAATTAAATCCACAAAATAGTTTTATTTAATAATGTCATACTTTTTCAAAACATTTTTATGAAGATATGAAAGTATAAGAAAGCGTGTAATATTATAAGCAAAACACAAATTTTTATCAATGATTAAATTAAATGCCAAATAATCAAACGTTAAATTGTAATTTTATAAAATTGAATCAAATATTGTATTTTAATTTAAAAATAAAAGTAAAAACAAGAAAAAAAAAGAGATTAGCAAGAAATAATATTTAATGAAAAATCAAGACAAGTCAAAGTTGCTTGCATTGTTACGGTAGTATCATTTATGTGAAATGTCATTTTCTTATACAAAGCAAGGAAGAACAGAGAAAATTAAAAAAAGTTGATAAGAAAAATGATAATACGTTGCAAGAAGACTGAAAAGTTTTTCTTTGTGTAACACATAATATATATAATTAAAGTTATATCAAATTAATCAAGAAACGAACAAATTTATCGGACAATTTCGTATTTCATAACATTAATTATATATAGCATTAATTATATATCTAGTTTAGTTTTAAAATCTCTTTACAAAATTTTATCACTCTCTATCACTTTAAAATTTATTTTTATATGTTAATATTTAGAGATCTTCATATAATTTTGGTTTCAAAAGACAAGGTTATCTATCACGTGCAACCCTCAGTGTTAGATAGAACCCTATCAGTAAAAGGTTAAATTGATTGTGAAATTCGTTTTAAAACTTTTGAAAAAGTTTTCTCTCCGAACGTGTACTTTTTCCAGGATCATTGCTTCAGGAAATGTATATTTGAAATTGTACATCCCATTGTTATTCGATTGCTCGTATATTTTCAATTTATTTAATTTGCTGCATTACGCTATTGTTTTTACAATTGCATTTTCATTACTTTATTTTCAGATGAGATCAAAGTCTGTAAATTCATGGAAAAAAAAAAACAAGAATCTGCAAATATATTTATTCGCGTTTCTGTTTAATAAAGTAATAAAATTAATTTGCTGGAACATCACTTTAAATATTTACAATCAGCATGATCAATAAGACGACTAACATTAAGATAACGTGAGTTTTATCGAATAATTAACTATCGACAAAATACAATTATTGACGTAACGCTCGCATCGAAAGTATCGCGCGGCTCCTCTGCTTTCGCCAGACAACACTTAGCACTATCAATCTTTCGAATCCAACACTTTGGTAATCTTTACGGCAAGAAATATGGTAGATCGTAAAAGCAGCGTGCGCGAATGTCGGAATAATAAATCGCAGCTCCATCCCCCCTGTTTTCCCTACACGCGTCAGTCCAGTCGCGTTTTCGATCACGTTTCCTCTCTTACCAGTCTTTCTTTGACATCGATTTTGTATCGGACAGGTAATTATAGGATCCGAGTTATCCATGCGAATCCATCGGTGGAACGTGCCTCGAATTATTATTGCACATCTATGAAGTCCATATCCCGCTAACGCTTTCTCCCTTACACCGTTACTTGTCATTTGTATCTTGTACCTTTCTTTCTTTACCCTTTCATACCAGCTTCCATCTCACATATCGAAGGACTGCGTCGCAAGATCACGCAGTACCAGTTCTATTTGTGGCAGATCATTCCGTAGAATCTGGCGGACAAGAACGGTCACATAAGTGGCGTGGCTATAGCGTGAGGGGTGAAAATGACGGCCGCCAGAGGGTTAAAAAGGGTATCTAGAAGCTACTGCAGTGACTTGTGAAAAAGAGGTTAAGTTTATTTCCAACTCGGTTCCGATATAACTTTCAACTGGCGCTGTACCTTCGCATTAAGAAAGCGTTTCGCAGAACTTTATCGGGTCCACTGGTCGCGTTCGATTTTCCCTCTATCGACGGCGTCGCCCTGACACTTCTGTCGATTGTTGCGGTCCGGGAAATGAATTGGGAGTAAACACAGCGTGGTGAAAGCCGCGAGCCACATCTGTTCGCTCAACCACAAGGGATCAATGAAAACGTTTAAAGATGTCTTGTATCTCGTGTTCCGGATTTAAGAGAATCTTTTGAGCAAAAAAAATGTTTTTAGCTGACCATTAGATGAATCAGCTCTAGAAAATAACACGTTGATGTCTCAACATCAAAGAAATTCATTCATCCAAATCGATTACTGAATCTGTATTTCAGATAACAAGCTATATATTTTAACTTTATATTGTAACTAGCTTTACAGAATTGCAAAATTAATTTTTAATAATTATAATTAATAATAATAATATATTTTTCACGGTCGACAATATTATATTTTCTAGAGTATATAATCGTGTAACGTTTCGATGGAACATAGATGCGGTTCGATGAATTCGCACTAAAAGTAGCCCGCGTATAAGTTCGGGATGAAACTCGATGAACCAGATGCGATCGTTTCGATATGCCGATCGTGAGGCGCGAGCCGACACGGCAAGAAAAATAAATTTTTATCGATACGAGCGACGTCGAAAACGCGAAATTATTTCAGTTCCCGACGTCCCCGCGTTCTCTCGCGGACGGTAATGCACTTCCCGTCAGGTGCGCTCCACAACCGCGCGTAAACCGGCGACGGAACGCCGATAAAAGTGAGCTTTTTAATCGTCGAAACGATCCATGATAGAGAAAAACGGCTTCTCGTTTCCGAGAGTTCGTTAATTCTTTTTTTTTTAATGCTTTTTTTTAACTTGTCGCGCATCGACATTGTCGCGTCATTGATGGATTGGCTCATTTGGAGCGTGGCTACCACGGTTACGCAAATACGCGCGACCAATTTCTACGCGACTCACAACTGGACAGCAAACTCCACACCATACATACACATGCTAATACAATGTGCACGTGCGCACCACTGATGGATTATATATATATACATATATATATTAATAACGTCATTCGATTTTTATTGCTGCAACTTTCAATGATTTCATCTCCAACGCGTGTTTTTATGGGCCTTCAGTAAATTGCAGATTGAATGGATGATAATAATTTCTCGATCTGATGCAAAATATGTCCGCCGAGTTTCATTGGCGCGAAAGCGTCCGGGCTTTACAGCCCCGATCATTTGTTTTCGTCTTTTTTTTTTTGTTTTGTTTTGCTTTATAGTGACACAGAATGAGATTGGGAACGGAAAATACTTCGCTCGTTCAATGGGTTACACGCGCGTGAAACCAATAGCACGTCATTGTCTTGTATCTAATATCGATTATATCGGTAGGAAATCGGTAGGAAATGAAACAATGAACTTTGTGCAATCTCATTATCGCGCTCTAACAGAGATATACCGATACATTATTGTGGGCAATAACTGTATTTTACGCTTCTGCCGCTTTATCGCATAGCTGGCAAATTGCGACACGACGCGCTTTATGTGTCGAGAATTTTATGATTATTTAAGCTGATTGCCTGTACACGACCGTACTCTTTCGGTTTACGCTGAGCCTGTCTATAATCGATACGAGGATTTGCGCGTATATCGCGCGAAAATTTACCCCGGCGCGGTAAGATAAAATTAATTTCGCTGTGCATGAGCGTATCATTATTAATGCACACATCATGCGTATTTCCTCTCTTATAATAATTATCATGTTCTATCTATCTTTTTACCTCATTAATAAGTTATTTGCGGAAGGGATTAACGTCATTTCCAATATACATAAATGTTTTAATGTCGATTCTACGTTATAGAATCAATTTCAATGACGCAATGGCGGTTGATATTGTTGCCTGACGTAGCCATAGTATATATATATATACAATCGATATATACGCGAAAAGATTCGCTCGTATCTGATTTATAAACTAGGAAGTAGTCAACCGCTCTTACCGCGGGGGGTGATTTTCCGGAAGAGAGAGAGATTACGCTTAATGCATTCTCTGGGGTATACAACTTCTTCGTTCTCGACGGCCGTACTCGTCGTCAGGGACAAAGTTGTCGTTCGACCGTGCAACCAGGACCAACGTAACAACCGCCATTGCCATGTTAATGGCCCAACGCTACACAGCCGCAGCCTCATTGGCTTCTTCGGTTAGATTAAGACGTGTATAATTTTATCACCTTATCCATACCTCTTCTAAGTCCGCAAAGCCAGGACAAGGGGAGATAACCGGAATGCAAATACGACGGAATACGTGCTAATTCGGTGGATGGTCTCAAGATTAATCCGAGTCTGTTATCGCAAAAAGTTAAGTCTTGAAGAGACGCAGCCTATCTCATGATACATAATAACTTAAAATAAAAGATATTATACTGATAAAAAATTGAACGAGTAAATCTTAACAATGTATGTACGTTCTTACATCTTTTCACAAAAATTTTGCGTCAAGTAGACTTCTACTCTAGATGAGAATACTTATGAAGAAAGTAATGACGTAACAATGAAATAGAGTTCTCTGTACATTTGTCACCCTCGACAAATGTATCCAATATATAGCACAACTCGTTGCGACAAAAGGACAATACAGACGCGCGCGACGGTACACAGACCGACGGCACATTTCCACAACATTACGGCCGGTGTGCACACCGTCCTGCCATTTTTCGTAGTGATTTGGAGCACGGGGAACTTCAACCTATCTCACTATCCGGGTCCGAAATCCCAACAACAAATAAATGGAAACTCGGTCTCGTACGCAATGCGGATCGTTAACGACTTTACTCTTAGTCCTCGAGCCCGTTCATCGGAGATTGGATGCGAGCGAGTTGTTAACAACCCTGGAGAGATAATACTCGCCGATATTCCTCGATATTTTACTCGCGATAACACGGCTGCCCAGAGAAGTAAATGGAGATACGACCGCGACGTCGGGGCCTCGAAGGGGCGCTGCCGCGTGGAGCGCGAAGGTGGATCTCGTTTTAATTCCAAGCGTCTCGTGCATATTCAGAAGTTTTGCGCCGAATGTCAGGACGTTGTTATGCTAAGACCGCGAGCGCTCCCGGTTAGCTCTTAGCATATTTCGCCTATATTTCCAGCCGCGCGAAGAGCGCGCGCTAGCGCTCACAGAGAGAAGCGATGACGACGCCTTGCCCGGAACGCTCTATGCCTCCGCTCTCTCCGTTTCCCCTTTCATTCGCCGTCGCCTGTTATCCATTTGCATTAGCGGGTTTAATTACTCCTAGGTTCTATTTTCAACTGCTTGGCGACGACCGTCGTCGCCCGAATGCTTGTCTCGTGTTTCAACTTCGGAGAGTTTCGAGAAGCGACACTCGCCATGTCTCGCCCGCGAGTTGGTAGAGCTAACACGCAAACGGCCGCTGCTCGTACGTTTGAAATCGCTTCCAAAGTGATTTCAAGACAAGTAAGCAGAGCAAACCGTATGTTTCTTGGAGGTTTCCTCGCGCGGCACAATTGAACGTACGTATCGCGTAGAAGAAGGCGAATGATTGCGACGGCAGTCCGGATAAGGGTCTTGATTGACCGTGATAATGATTACGCCGAGTAGACGTATTTATCCGCAGAGGCGAAGTTTAATCTACCCTCGCGTCGAGTTGTTGTTACCCGGATGACGAGACTAGATAATTAAAGGCAACAATCGTGCAATTAAAATTGTCCGGCGGTATGCCCGTGCTGCAGGCGACAAGCAGCGAAATTAGCATTGTCGAAACGCGTTAACATGTGTCATAAGGTAGAACGGCCGTGCTTATATATTATCAGATACCTTGTGCAGCGTGAATGCAAATTCGAAATATCCAGATATGCGTGTTACATCGTAAAAGCTGTCCGAGAAAATATTTATGCTGAAAGAGATTACTAACCGAATGTTGAATAAACAAAGACCATTGCATCAAATGGACATTTTATATTCCGCGCAAGCCTTAATTCGAGTATTTAATCCGCAGCTGTAACAGCTGATTGAATCTAATGTAAGTGTGATTCGAAGTTAAATAACTTTTTCACGCTTATACGCATTATCTGCTTATAATGAATCTTCTACGATTGATAATGCAATCCATGCAAAAATTTGAACTTGATCGAACAGGAACCCTTGATATTTTCATCCACGTTGCCGCA
Source organism: Cephalotes varians (assembly GCA_037157785.1). Lineage (NCBI taxonomy): Eukaryota > Metazoa > Arthropoda > Insecta > Hymenoptera > Formicidae > Cephalotes > Cephalotes varians. The sequence continues at coordinate 899,837 of JANQDE010000002.1, read as the reverse complement.
TGAAGAACATGAAAAATCCATTTTTGTCCGGTACTTAATGTCCAAAACTTTCATCCGCGTTGCATACTATCTCTCTCGGCTTTAGATTTATAGATGCCAGGTAGTCGTGCCTTTGTAAGCAGCAGCGTGTGCAGCGAGAAACGTATGCAGGCGCGTGCTAGGTCCGCGCTTCTGCTTTCTGTCGTTCCGCTCCGTTCCTATTTCGCTCAGCGTATTTCCTCATTATTTATGAATGTATGCGGCCGCACTGTCGTAAATGGATTTAAAAAGGATTAACACAAGCCGTCGTAGGCTGCGAGATACGTTCACGCGAAGTATACACGAAGGATTACGCGGTGAAGTTTTTATTGAGAAGATTATTCCGAAATATGGAGCGAGTAAAAGAATACGTAATACGCTCGCGGCTGCATATGCATGCTCGCTTTAACGCGATTAGAATTTTTAGGGCAAGGTATATGCACGAATTTTTCTAATTTTATATTAAGAACATAGCAAAATATATGTGTATATGCTTAACGTTTCACTGATAAAAGGCTGCTAAAAGGGCTATTATCGCAAAAATGATTATGTCTCTTTTAAAATTAGAATAATTAAATTAAAATAATTAAGTTAAAATTAAAAAAGTGAATTTATCAAATTTACTTATTAAATTATGAATTTTGAACTAAATTTGTGTGCTGAGAGATGAAAAAGGGACGACTGTATTGTGTTAATCATAATTTATTGCACGATATTCACGAGTTCTTCATTCATAAGGCTGCATTATTCGATGCGTTACGGAGAAAAAAAGAGCATTGCGAGAAACGAGCGTATAATCTTGAAGACAAATGCCGTCTTACGGGGCCCGCGCGATAGCTCGAAAGTCGTTCTCGCCCGTGCAACTCAGACATTAATAATAACAACGTAACTAGGTCGTTACTTTTCGAGGGGAAAAATAATTTCCAAGTGTAATTAGATATTCGCCGCGCCGGAGAGGAAGCCACGGGGATGCTGCGTCTGCGCGGGTCCTCTGTTTTCCCGTTAAAGGCGTGACGCATTAATCAGCCGCGAGTTTTCTCGCTTTCCGCTTTCTTTCTATCGTTCTTGCGAATTTTTCGACTCTTCTTCTTTACACGAACGTAGTGTATACATTAAAGTCGGAATAGATAATTGAATAATCGCGTCCCTCAGACTTTTTGCAAAATCATCTTGAAGGAATGAACTTTTATAAAATAATCAAGAACAAATGAAGAATTGATCATTAAAACTATCTATATTTCACGAAAACTAAATAGATGTAAGACACGTAGTTTGTGCAATTTATTGCACATCTTGCGTATCTTCTTCGATACATTATTTCGTAAGATATATAAGAATCATTTATAAAGATATCTTCCGCCATTCACCGTAAGTAGAAGAAAAGCGTGAGGAAGAAAGACTAAAATATCTTCAACTAGTAGCGCAGTTTCGTTGATAGAAGTAATACGAAGTACAACAATTAATGATATCAAGAAATAAATGATTACGCTAAATTTGAGATTCACTTCGAATATCGTCAGATAATCGGAATACATCATCGAGATTCCGTTCTTATTCGCAGAATTATCACCGCTTATAATTTCCTCATATATAATCCCGTCTCAGAGTAACTTCCTAATTTATGAATCGTCGAGAAAAAAATGTAAATACAATCGAAATGTTATCTACGGCCAGGGTGGAGAGAAAAAGGGAAACGTTGCAGACCGCAACGGGATTAAAAAATATATCCCAAAGGCGTGCCCGATTCCACTCTAGCGACGATCGATCATTCGTATATATTACCATTTCCGCGGTGGAGTTCGGCGCGCGGAGAGAAAAAGAGGATATCCATCTTCCCGTGGCATTCGACGTCGACGTTTGCGGGTATACACTATTGCCATTGCTATGTAAGAGAACCGTTGCTATTTCTCTCGGGGAGAATGCGATGGGAAATAAAAGTGACATCTCTCACGCGCGCGCCGGCTAGACTGTTTCTCTCATTATTTCTCTTTTCACTTCGCCAATGACGGGCTATCGCGGTAATGAGTTACAGTTTTGTACGAGTCGATCTCCGGCGTGAAATATTAGCATTTCTCTCGTGAGCAAAGTTTCTTGTTAAATTCATAATATCAGAAAGGAATTCTTTATAGTCATCGAATAGGATTTCTTCAATTAGAAGAATAAACCGAAAGATGTTTTGTTTCTTATTTTGGAATACCAAATAGCACCGTTTCAAAAGAGATAAATCAGATGTTTGATCCAGAAATTTAAATCAGAAATTATATTAAATATATTCGGACTGTCCGAATCTCCCGAATCCCCTTCTGTATTAGAAAATATAGAATAGAACAGAACGCAAAATTTGCAAAGCCGATTCAACTCAAAATTCGCTTTCGTATATATATTTCAACAAAACAAATTCAAGCTGACTATATTTACTATGGAGAAATCGATTGATATGACTGTTTGTTATTAATGATCGCGCGTCTAATAGATCGAAACTTTGTAAAACTCACTAAGTAAAGTTACGACAATGGTTATTGAGTTTACGAAAGTTGAAGATCGAAATTTCGACAGTGATTACTGTTTCTTGTTGACACTTTATACATACTTCACATATGTTCTAACTTATTATAGATACGATCATAGTAATATTATACACGGAAAGAACGATTTTATTGAAAGATTTAAAATTTTAGGTGGTAGAGATCAGAAAAGTAATGTGTAGCGCTACTGAACATGAAACTTTATTATTCGTTTTATTTTCGTTATAACTCGTTATAATAAATTCGTTTTATTATAATTTGTTTCAAAGCAATACTTTGAATATATTTTGTGTCGTGGATAATTTCAAATTATTTCTTCTCTTAAAAATATTTCCGCTTTTTTAACTTATTTTAAATAAATATTATTAAATATCATTAAATATTATTAAATTATATTTTATATACTATTAAAAGAAAATATTAGATGTTAATTACATCAATATATTACACATTATATATCAAAAATATTATACGTTAATTATCTATACTGTGTGTTCATTGCAATTACTTAACGAAATAAAAGTACAAGTTAAACTGAGTCAGACTCGAAATAGAACGGCAGTCAACAGTATGTGGTCGTGATTCGATCGGTTCGTTTGCGAAAGCTGGTGAAAATAGAAAATGAAAATAGCAATTTCACGGCGGAAGAGGTAAAGAAGACGATGTCTGAAAGAAGGCTGACGTGCCCGAAAGACGAAAGGCGAAACGAGTAGCGCGCCAAGAAGAAGAAGGAGAAAAATACGAGAGAAAACGAAGGAGGAGACAGGCGTGATTCGAATCTCGTGCGATGTGAAGACGTGGTGGTAGGTGCGCCCTTTGCCACTCCGGGACTTCCTTACTACTTTTTCAAACTCTGCGCGCACGTTCCGCCTCTTCACTTCGCCTGTTCTTATACCCAGTTTCGATTAATCCTTACAAGCTCGTAGCTTGTAATAATGGCGGCAAGTTTGAAGGAGCGCCGCTATTGGTTGAAGCTAAAATTATTTTAAATTATTCGCCCGTTTGTTTTCGCATTTAATAGTAGAAAATTCTTCTGCAAACTTGTGAAAACTTGCGAATTTCATACATTTTAATATATACGTGGCAAAGTAATAATGTAAGAAATAAATAATTTCGATAAAACGGAACGCGTTACATTCATTTATAATAATTTATAAAAATATAAAAACCATACTTTACTAGAATTAAAATCAATTTATATTTATATCTTTTATATCTTTTATATCTTCAGTTTATTCTAATAACTATCGATTTAACGACGATAAAATAACGATAATAAACGAAATAAACCGAAATGTAAAATTAATTTGAGTTTAGACTATGAACAGAGCAAGCTACGCCAATTGGGTGGGCAGCGCTACCGAAACGAGCGACAAATTGTGATTAGTTGGCGTCCCTTCGCGCCTGGCAATCCATTAGGGCGACTGGGATCTTCTGATTAAAATTCATCACCTCCTTCATTCCACCGTCGTTAAGACGGTCACAAAATCGTGTCTGCTCTTCCCGGTCCACCCAAAGTTGCGACTACTCCGAACAGGAAGATGAAGAGAATGTACGAGAAAAAGATAGCGGCATGAAACTGGCAACATAGAGAGCTTCGTGTCGTTATGAAACTTACTGTCCTCATGTACTGCAATGAATATAGCGAGTATATGTATTTTCGTGATGTGCATGTGAGAACATTAGTGAAATACTGCGAAAGTAATCATTCGAGATGATTAATGGAACTCTCGGTAATGCTTCAGCTAAAGCAATTCTAAAAATTTCAAAGAAATAGAAAAATATGTTTTTAATCTTTGCAAAAAAGAAGGAATATCCATTAAAATATTCATTTATGTATAAAGATACAATCTTACATAATACATACATACAACGCATACAATCTTATTTCATCTTAAAAGTTTCGTTGATCCAAATAACATATCAATGGAAATATCTCTCACAGAGATTTGAATCGAAGTAGACAAACATACATGTTTTCTTACTGCTTTCACAATAGGAATCGATTCGCCATAAATAACAGACATCATCGCAAATCGACTGAAAGCAGGACGCTAGGAAGAGAGCTATACGTAAATTCATATTGAGGATATCGCGGATTAGGCTAAGGAGATGAAGTGTGAAGCATCTTTAGAGGATATAGTCCAGTTCCCGGAGAGTCCTTGGTCCTCGTCCAGCCCGCGATAGTGCTCGAACTATTTTCTGAATACGTAACTCTTGCCTGCGGAGAGGCAAACGGCCAAATATTCATGCGACCTCATATCGTAAAATGCAAACGGATGATTCGTCTCTTGCGATACGTAAACTGGATTATGCACCACCGAGGCAGGATAGAGTCGTAGCAAGAGGTGTACATCGAATAAAGTAGAAAAGCGAAGAAGCCCTACGGCCCGTAGGGCTCTAACGCAGACTCGAAGAATATAAAATCAAAGGGAGTTAAGGTTCTAAAACATTGAATGCCTGCACGACTTTGTTGCCTCCGCAGTTATGTCTTTCAGAAGCATCTCGCTAAAGTGAATTTAATATAAGTAATTCTTCTTGCTCTTTGTACGATTTTGTCGGTGTTTCTTTTTCTTTATAATGATATACATATTGTAAATTTGTATAAACAGCATTCATTTATAAAATCCTTTACACAGTAAGAAAATCTTCAAACGATAATAATAATAACGATATAAAGAAGCGTCTATAAGAAAGCTTTTATAAAATTATTTTTTCCAATTAAAGCACAATTAAAGAATAAATAGAATTAGTGTATACTGATAGTTTGGCAAAAATTTCTTTAAAAAAAATCACGTATTCTCCATGCATTCGTGCTAAATTTTAGAAATGCGATACAATTTAAAGCAAAATTTAATAAATTTTTACTGCAATACATTGTAGCAATCTTCAAAATATTGAAATGTAACGGTATATCGTTTTAATTAATAGTTACAGTAATTTTCTGTTTTCAGTTATATTTTATTGTTATAAAAAACAATGAAATATGAAATACGTGCGTATATAATTGCCCTCGTTTTCAATTTTCCGTCTGGAAACTTTGCGCGCTTTATTTTAACTCCTATTAAATCAGATTAAATCACTTTAATCTAATTTTCAAGAGCCAACGACCAACGACATTATTTCCCGCCTTTAAATCTTTATCCAATTCTTCAAGATCGATAAAGGTTAGTAAAAATTTTGTATTAAGACTTAATCGTAATTTAAACGATAAACCAATCAAACGCGACGAATAGATGGAAAAAAATGTTGTTCTAAAAGTGGACGGTTTCGTTCACGTGCCGATAGTTGTTTACTCATCTCCTCTCATGATGTGTTTGCGCATTCTCAATAGACTGTTGTTTTGCTAAAATTCCGCTTTCCTCCCCCAATAGGAAGCGAGCACGCCTAAAAATTCAGCTTTTTACATTCAAAATTCGCTTTTATCAGCACAAAATAAAATTTGAAAATTGCACTGGTAAAATTTTTCCCACCAAGTTAATCTTAAAAGCAGTAGCTGTTTAGTAGAAAGTAATTAAAGCGCAAATAGATCACACATAACGACCAAATTGGCTTTGCGTGGAACATACAAAAACGTTAATTAGTCTACTAAAGCTTTATTTTAATGATTATATATTCCAATTAAAAGTTCATTCGAATTGATTTCACGATTCGAATACACACAGAAACGTATATGTAACGACAAAAAAGTTTTTCCTCTCATTTCTCCGGCTGATATGTCTGCTTACTTTTTGTTTGTAGAAAGTTACGAACGATAGCATCCGCTTAGTATTATGCTGGTACGAAGTTTTTCGACTGCCAGCACGTAGTTGATTCGCTGAACAATATTTTCGTACTCGGACAAGCCGATAAAAAGTATCGGGATACTTTCCGTAATTAACCACTATACGATGCTAGAAAAACCGAAAAAACTCTCACAACCAATGACAGGCAATCGTACATTTGTGTTCGTAAATCGAAAAAAAGCGGTAGTAGAATAAATGCTTTATTTAGAACAATGCAACGCGGACGAAGTAGAAATGGTCAATTCGAGGCAAGATGGGAGCGAACTTCGCCCGAACAGATTAATTTTCTATGCCGTTTTCCTGTTGGGAACTGCTCCATTATCGATCCTGCTTGCTGACGATAGCGTAGAAAGTCATCGGTATAGTATTGCGCGAGGTCACGGTTGTGCAACAAATTGTGATAGGAAACACCTCGATATCGGAGCAAGATCGAACGAATTGCTCGGTTCTAATATCAGAAATAATACGATTTTCGAGTTACCCACGAAGTGATTACTATAAAACCTTTCTCGTAACGACGAGGGCCGGCACCCTATTTGCCGTAGACGATGGACGAAAAACACGCTCGCTAAAATTTATATTAAAATTCATGGGATACGCATGTTCCTCGCCGCGATTACATCTCCGTGTGCAGACGCGCGTATTACGTCCGCTATATATACACCGTCGACGAAAATTGCGAATGCTATATCACGCGACCCTCGGGATTTTACGTATTTCGCGACCGACGATCAATCGCCCAGTTCTCTGTCTATAAACACAAGAGCCGACGTGGGTTACGAAATATTAATTTCCGAGAACCCGGCTACGGCGTAGCATGTGATTAAATCGTCCCGGTAAAAAAGGGTGTCTGCGGAGTTCCGTAGTCATTGAATGTTTTCCGTAGCTATACGCAAAGCGTAAAATTTAAAGGGAATTTGAAATGAATGGTGCATTCAACAAACGAGGCAGAAGAACTGCATGAAATAAAAATAAAAACTAAATGATAAATTTTTAAGTTTGAAGTTATATTTCTCACCCACGATATTTTTGTTACAAAATATTCCGGTGTAATTATAATTAACGATATAATATATATAATATTCAAAATTATTTTAATTATATTTTATGCTATAAAAAATATTTATAAAGTTACAATAATAATACACAGAGATATATTTCACATTTAATATCTATAACATGTGTGTTCATTACACTGTTTTAAATTTATTTAGTCTCGCGGAACATAATTTGTGTAAAGAAAAACAAACAATGATCAGAAATAAACTCGAACACGGCAAATGATATACCAATAATATCGAAGATCACCTCGAGAAATAATACCAAAGCGATTAAGAACATTAAAAAAAGTATAAGTATACATATATCATATCAATAATTCGATAAATCGCTCGATATCCTCCGATCCTTCCTTCTTTTTTTAAAGATCCACCAACTCATGAAGTACTAATCTATTTCAGTAATAACTGAATAAACGACTGGACGTGACGTCATTCGCTTTCAGTGCCACTAAGTTGGAAGCAATAAAATTGTCGAAGAATAAAGGAAACCGATATCTTTGAGATAGACAATAGATTTGCATTTGCATTACACGTCAACGTCGGACTTTGTTCCAAAAATTGATGTGCGTCATATTATCTTCATTTTTTACTTTCATTTCGTAAATAACGGAAATTGCGGAATACATTTCGATCAATGCCACTTTGCCTTAGCAAAGAGAGTTCGTTTGATTACGAAATATTTTTTTGTTTACTCACAATTTGTTATGCAATTGGGTTTTTATAAAATTTCAATAAAACTCTTTGATCGCATCTTTCCTAACAAAAAAGCGATCGAATAAGGAAAAACTAAATTTGCAAATGACTTATCTAAAAATATTGAATTCCGTGTAAGAAAATTAGTTTATTTAAATAAATTGTAAAAATTATTCAATGTAATTGTGCACGAAAGCTATATTATTGATGCATTAACACCAGCATTGTTCCTCCATCTAACATCATGAACTAATTGACGTAGTATTTGATTCAACTAATTATCAGTCTGTCTTTCCGTCTGCTCGTCTCTGTTCCCTCCTACTAATTACATACAAATATTCTGCCGCGCCGGCACTCCTTTCGTGTAAACTTATGCTTTCGTACACGTGTACAATGCTTGCGCAGATGAGAAATTGCACAAGTTCAAGTAGAGGAGCAAACACCATCCGTGCACTTTGTAGTTTCGACGCGTATGCTTGCTGATACTGATTGTATACCATTGTTTATCATGCCATTACTGCGATTGCCGTAAACATACTGCGATTTACAAAATATGTTTCCAGTTCCTATCATCACGTTAGCTTAGTTTTTGCAATAACGGAAGTTTCCATTAGCAAGCAAATTCTAAATTCGATATTGCGTTTCTTTTACGGTTATTATAATATGTACGCAAAGAGTTAAAAATATATTATTAAAGAATTCAACGCACGAACAAAAAAATTGTAATTTCTACAGTTTCTATAGATGACACATGATACCGCATTTTGTTGTAGTTCTGGTGTCATAGTTTGCTGGAATCTCATTGCCTTCACAAGAATGTGATGCGAGGTGTCGCACTAAAGCGCGAACGAGATGGGTACATGCGATGTTATAATTAATTAATTGTATCTAAAACTTACCAATTGTGGTGAGCACTGTCAGAGAATAGAGGAACGCCTTTGCGAAGTTCCATTCGTACTCCGGCACACGGCGTTCTGTTACAGTTTCACTGTTGGAACTTCCGGTATACGTTCCAGCATTCTGGGTCGCCATCATGTCCTCCGTGATCCTTTTCACTATTTGATCTTGAAATCGCGCGATCTCTTGGTCGGCTAATTTCGTCCAGTTCTCACGGTAGAGGACATTCAAATGCTCCGTGATTATCCAGATGCTCTCCACGGTTTTCGTCCGGGCCTCGTGATTCAGCTTTCGTTACACACCAAAAGTTATTAATTAAGCGATATTTGAAATATCGTCAGGTATTGCGGACTACGTCTACGTTCGTCTTAAGATTATAACTGACATATTGTCGATTAAATTAACTCGCGTGCGCTCGTTAATTAACACACGTCAGACGAGTATGAATGCAGCATGTTTACATCTTGTGACAAATGATAAACTCTGTGTGATTGCTTCGTCATTGGACCGTACAGCATAAAATCCAGGAGTTTCGCACAGAGAGAAGACAAGTTAATAAAACGCAACAGAAAGTCGGTTTTTTTTAGCGGCGCAACAATAAAATCAGACAAATTATTTATAAAAAAAGCACGAATATTCAATCGTTTGCCGATGAGCGATTGCTATCGAGAAAACAATCCGTTGTTGCTGTTATTGGCCGGAAGCAACAGACAGCGGCCTTTGTGCCGATGTCCTCGGGGAATACGCTTTTCCTGTAAAGCGTAAGGATAGCGGAAAGGAAGCACGATCGATAAAACTTCGTTGAAACGAGCGCTCGCGCCAGAACGCACCGATAATTCGATTGACTTCGGGTTCACTGAGGTCACCTCAGGTAGAAAAGCGGAATGAAACCGGAGACGTGACGATAAATCGAGAGCTGGTGCCGCCGGAACTGTTTGCTCCTCCTCAAGGGAAAGAGAAGCAAAAACAAGTTCGTGGCTTACGTTTGCGACAACGACAACGACAATCGTGACGCACTCGTAGTATCGACAAATCTGTTTACTTTCCTTCCATTATTCTTACTCTTGTTGCACTTGCTTGTATGTAGCATACACGTACTACATTATACGGTTATCACGAAATATATATATATATATATATATCTACGACTTTTTAAATTCGAGAACAGTTTCGTTATATATCTTCATTGGATAGCCATATAACTTCTTATAGTCTATGATTTACATTTACATGAGCTACATTTGAGCATAATAAAGATACTTTTTGAAAAGAAAATTGTGCATAATTTAAAAATATGTTTTAGTATTTTCCCGCTCGCACTAAAAGCAACGATATTTCTCGAAGAAAAGATGGCAGAATTTATTACTATTATACTAAATATATAATACTAAAATATTACTAAAGAAAATTACTATTAAAAAGAATCTAGATGTAAATGTATAGCGGTAAATGTATAGAGAATTTCATTCCCTCACCTGTTTTATCCAAGCGCTGGTATTCCTCCTGTTGTGCTGATTTCCGGCTATCGTCGTGGCGAGAGTTCTCTGTTGTAGGCCAACGCCGTCGATGGTCCCACTCTCGATGGCCAGAAAAATGAAGCTACCCAACAAGGTGTAGGCCACGAGAAGAGCGCATATTCCAAGGTTTATGATAAACCCCTTTAAGAAAGAATGCTGGCTGGCTTTGTCAGGTACACCGCCGAAGCACAAACATCTCACTTGGCGAGACGGGTGCGTCTTCGAGCGTTCCGATGTCGATCTTTTCAGAGACGAGGTATTGCCATTATTCGCTGGCTTGAAGCCCTCATAAGCTCTGTAATGTCTAACGTTGTCCTTCTCCATCCTCTTTCGTTTGTCCTATCTACAGAATCACCGAGTCCTATCGCCGTCAGTTTCGCGATTATCGCCGGATATGTCGCTGTATGCACACATTTGCCATCCACTTATTTCTAGTGATGAGTTAACAGTCGAAGGCGAAAGATTCATCGGCTTTCAATGATAATTTCGCGTTTCGTGACGCGTGACATGTCAAAGGTTTTACACTCTGTTATCTGTTTTCGCTAATTCGATCACAGTTTGCTCACGTTCATTCGTTCGTCACGATTGTGCGTAGAATTATCTCGGATTATCATTGCTTCACGATAAAGCGAGACTCTCGGCAGGAATGGAGTTTTATAATAGGGTTTTCTTCGTACGCGCGTCCTCGAATCTCGTAGACTCAATCGCCGTAGCCGCATGACTGGAGTTTCGCGCGAACTATAATCTAGGGGACGGATCTCTCTTCGTGTTTCTTCGATCACCACTCAAATTCTGGCCGACGTTATTCGGCCAGATATCACTTTGATTTTCGTCACTGTCGATTTCTTATTACGACGCGCGATCGAAATCGCTCGACCGAATGATATCCTGGAAAGATCTTCTGACAGCGAAGGGACGCTCGATCGTAAGCGCGGACACTTCCGTCATTTTTCCACAGCAAGATCGTCCCGGCTGGAATGTGGATTGGAATTCTATAGAGAAAATCGATGTTTGAAATATGAATTCTGCGATATTAGTTACCTCTCGGAACCTCTTTTTGGGGACATTGGTAGCTAATATTATAAAATATTCTCTTAAAAGGAGAAAATATTTTAAAGACCGGTTTATAAATTTAATCTTTTTTCTGGCTTTAACATTTCAACATTATTGCACACTTAGAGAGTAGAGTATTAATAATAATTAATAGCGTTATGAAAGATAGATAATTACACAAAATTCATAAAATAACGAATAATGTTTTACTCAATTTTTTATGAAAAAGAGAAGAGTAAACATCACGACACGATATCACAAGAACAATTATTCATTGTTCGTTCATGAATGCGACAACTCTTGCGCGATGTTAATGGTTCAAGTTATGTGACTTAATTTAAATTTGTAAACGAATCGATACGAAGTGATACGTATTACTTCGCGTCAGCTAATGCATTATCGCGTACGTGGAAAATGGATGAAAAATAATGCTTTCGAGGAACTGGAGGCTGCTAATCTTTCCTCTCTCCTTTCCTCTCTCTCTCTCTCTCTTTCTCTCTCTACTTTGTATTTCTTACTCTCTCATCGAGAAAACAGAAACTTAGAGAATGGAAGAAATTTTCGAAAGAGTCTCCATGAGTCACTTAAACTTTCTCCCTACCGTCTGAATGCGAAGCCGCTCAGTTTTCCACCGCTCTCCCATCTTTCCTTCGGCTCCAAGTGCAAAAAACGAATGGCAGCGGAAGAAGGTGGAGCACAGTTCGTCGGCAAGCGATGGAAACTTCAAAGCCTCATTCCAACAAACTGGATTTCCGTAATAAGCAAGTCCGATGCACGTCCGTGGGCGCCGGTTCGCGCTCGCTGAATGTTTTAGCGAAGCTTTTTCCTTATTTTATCTCTTCGTCGTCGACGAATTTCCGCGCCGTTTTAATGCACCGTCGGGCAGTCGCGAGCGGTCTCTCTATAGAGAATTGGACTTTCCGCACGTTGGAAAGCCGATTAGCACAACCGAAGTCGAAACTAGTAATTTACTTGTGTCTTTCATGTGCCACGAGCGAAGCGCTTGCACTTGTCGTATGTAAATAAATCGCGTGTTGTCTTCCGGGTCTGCCTTGAGGCTTAAGAACGTCGCCACTTTCATGCTTTGTTGGGCTCTGAAAGGAGAAAAAGAGAGATTCGATTACTTACACTACTTTCCTCAAAAGAACGTTAAGTAATTAATACTCGATCATTAACCCGTGTCTCGATAATTATTTAATGGTTGCTTCACAGAAACGATTCAATAAATTCAATCCATATACCGCCCATATTTTTTTACGGGAAACGCTCGTGCTTTCGTAATATCGGAGAATTCAATGCACTCGGACGAATTTTATTTCCAGCAGGAATTTGTGAGAATCCCGACATCGGCATTGCTCGTCCGTGACTGTTTCGACGTCCTAAGAAAGACGGTTGAATTCCAGAAGGACTTTCGACGTAGAATTATTCGAGGGCCCTGGGGGAAATCGCGGGAAACTTTCGAGCTACGTATTTTCCTGTGTACTTGCACTCGGTCACCTGGAGCTTTCCAACGGGGACAATAATCGACGGTCATGGTAGACTCTACCATTATGGGAAGTACAGAAAAAGAAGAGAACGAATCGAGAGACGAGCGATAGACGGTTGTGGGATGGAAGATCCGCGGATCGAGAGGAACGACGATAGATTTCGTGCGGAAAAATATTGCTTTCTTCGTACGTTCGACATCCATAAATGCATAGCAAGATCAACCGACACCGTCCTCTTTATTCTTCATCGTGATTTAAGACGCGAGCTCGGGGGATATGGCCGGCTTTGAAACTTTCATGAAAAATGATTTGCATAATGCGTAAGCCGGTGGATGATCCGTATCCAGGCGGAATGTAGCGCGATATTTTTCAATATTAAAATACGCGAAATAATATTGCAGCTTAAGTCGTTTCAACCGATGCAAACAATGTCTTTCCGTAATTAGACAAGATCCTCTAATTATATATCCCGGAATTAATTCCGACTTGAGCGGCCGTAACAACGCGCCAGCAGTCATGGAGCTTAGTAATAGCGAGGTAGATTTGGTGCTCGCCCGCATAATAGCGGAACATTTCCCAAAATTCACCCTCTATTGGATCATTCGTATTCATAGCCGTCTAAATATGGACAATGTATACAGTCTTGTGTAACGAGACCAATCTTCTCGACAATCACCTTCACACGAACACGAAGATCGAAGTAAGCACGTCGGATACTAACTCGACGCTAATTTATCGTTTGGCGTGATCGATCGTTGCGCTCGATCGGCTCCCGTTCTCTACGGCGAAGAAACGATCCCGCCGCGGAACAAACTGCCAAGCCAGGCTGCTGATCGTAAATCGGATCTGATCTCTCCTTCTTTCGTCTCGATTTGCAGCCATCCCCCCCTCCTCACTCTTTTTTACGATTTATTTACGAGCTTGCGTTTCTGACGTCGCGAACGTTCTCGTAAAACCATTGGTATTCTATCGTTATTGTCTACCTTTATTTATCACTTTCTGTTAATAATGATCGGTATTTCTTTTAAGCTTGTATATCGTACGAACGACGTTGTAAGACTGCATGATCGCTGGCGCGTAACAAACGCCGTCCGCCTCTGTACTAAAGATGATAAAGGCATGCCTCAAGAGAATTAACCTCGATTTTTTTTTCATAAAGTTAACATTTATTGACCGGATATTTAAATAAAGTATTTTATATAGAGTATTTTATAAAATCCGCAGTAATATATGCAATTTAAATTCGCAGTAATATATGCAATTTAAACTGCTCTAATATGTATTAATATTAAAAAATCTAATAATATAAAAAAATAATGTAGAGAAAAATTAGATCAAATGAAAACAAATTCAAATGTGCATGTTCCACAGTATCGTTTCTGTCAGATTTTGCCCGATCGAACATGCTATCGCTTCATGGAATTTCATTGGAATTTCGTTGGAATTTCGTCAAATTTAAAACTGTACGTCTCACGTTGAAACGTTATTTCACAGAGATTGCATCGCAGCTAGCTCATACATTAGCATTTATAACCAATTCGCAGCGAGAATTGAAGGATAACCAGCACAAAAATCGATTACATCACGACGACTTCGTCATTCACGAAGATAGAGCTTTATAAGAGGATGATTCTCGCGTTGTGCGAAAAGCAGGGATGGACAGAGAGATGAAAAGAAGAGAGAAAGAGAAAGAGAGAGAGGGACGACGGAGCGAAAAATGTGCAAGGAGGAAACGAAATGCAAAGAGGAGAGGGGCAAAGGGGTGGCGAAATGCAATTTTTCCGTTCGGCGCTTTTTCCAGCGACAGGGGAACCACCTGTGCTCGTCTCAGCGACTTTTAAATTCGTACCATTGTCGGCTCTATTTGCTGAAAAATGTTTATTCAATTTCGTTTACCGGCACTGCAAGATATTTACCCGGTCGCTTTTGCTCGAACAGTTCTCGCACCACCGAACGATGGGTATTGGACGACGCAGGGAAACGACGAAGACCGAGAGAGAGCGGATACGATCAGGTAAGTTCACGATATGCATAAGACCGCATTTTCCTGTGCTTCCAGGGGAGTTACATCATGAGGATATCAAAAATAGATGTTCAGTTTGTAAAAAAAATCTACATATTTTCGAGTCGATGATGTCCCAGGTTGCATTGATGTTTAAAGTAATGTTTGAGATTTATCGCGCGATAGAAATTTGGAGACAAATTGTAGGAATTGTGCGATAAATTGTATAGAAATCGCGAGTCACGTAGAACATTCAAAAGCTTTCCCCGAGCGACATACAATTGCATTTTGCGCGGATATAAATCTATAGAATAAATCGGGCGATCTTAATCATTGCGACGAAAATAGGGGCGTACATGCGGGCTGAATTACGATGAGTCGAGAATGAAGTTACGAGTATTCTCTCTCGACTCCGCCGACTTTGTCCGGTTTTGTGTATCAGCGAACGAGATCGCTGTCGGCGATAGAAATTTATGGCAGAGTCGAAACCCTCGAAAATTTCATTAAGCCGTCCGTACAGCGATATTGAGAATCGACGGCGAACCGATCGAAAATGGAAGTTACTATCACGATACAATGCATTTGATGTGGCCGCCTAGGTTACGCGTAAAGAATGAGTTTTTGTGGTTTATGTGCATATATACGCCAATTAATCACCAACAGCGGTAAATATTTTATAAAAAGGCAATGTTATAAAAATTTTTTAAAATAACACATTTATTTTTGCAATTAAAAATCGGTGTATTAAATAATAATGTCAATTTGAATTGGTCGCATACAAGACACGGTCAGAATTTGATTCTTTTTTTTTTAACAGCGTTCAACAACTCTTTTTTCAAGTGGAAAAGATTAATATCTTTAACTTTTCCATCGATGATCACGTTCGATTCGTAAAACATTTAAGATGGTTAAGTTCTCTGAGAGTGGTTTGGCCAACAAAGTTAGTCGAGAAAGAAAACCTTCTGCTTAGTAACTTCTCTTAGCGTCCCACGCGGATTACGGCCTTATGTGTTTCTAACTTTTTCTTTAAGGCCGTTCAGGTTAGCCGCACGGTATTATCTGCGCAAATTGAGCACACCGAGTGCAGCGAGGCGACTACAACCTAACCGCGAGTAGGAACTACTAAGGAACAAATGACGACGATACATTTTCGCACAGCTGTTCGGTAAACTTCATCGCTGCCGTGCCGCACCATGCTTGTCCGACCATGAGCGCGACTACTACTCACGCGCCTCGAAGTGCTTAATGTCGGTGATGTCGCCGGCGGAAGGCTGCGTTTCAGAAACTTCATCCGAGTGCGCCAGCGTGTCATTCTGTCCTTGTTTTATGTCTAATGAACGATGAAAGATAAAATGACACACTAGCACCAGCGCACTCGGATGAAGCTTCCGAAAGCTCCAAACAAGATCCGGAATTTCTTGGATTCTTGTCTATATTGTACGTGTAAGTATCGTATGTGTGCGTATGACACGAATTTGCGGAAGCTATTCGAAACAAGTTCTTTTGCATTTCGGTTTGTTAGGACCGCGGCGCGAAGCGTCTCGGTGATACGAGCCTCGATTTTCCAGATTTTGCTCTCGAACGTATCAGGGCTGCCGCTACGCTCGAATTTCCCGTCGCAGAAACTTGTCGCGTGCGTTCCTACCCGCGCATCCCCTCGCCAAGTTTCTCGTTAAAGACAAGACCGGTTTCGGGACGCGAATGAGCAACTTGTCGATAACCGCGACGCACTCGCGATTGCGATCCGACTCCCGCATAAACTCCATGTCGTCATGTTGCGTCAATATTTCCGACCTCGTCGCATGAGCGAGCACTTCACTTTGAAGCACCTTCACCTTTTGCCATCGAGCAATCCGGGAGATTGAACAAGTTTTCGCTGGTTTCCGCTACGCAGCGGTTATGCCTGAGTTTCTGTAATCATACTTATGCAAATGCTGGGGCTTGCATGACACTCTTGAATCGAAGATTTATACTTACGTTGCATATAATTTCGTGGATTAATAATTTATAATCTTGTCAAGTTAAGTAGCTCGAATATAAGGATGAAGTTTACGTTATTCTAATATTCGATTTTCGAATTACAGCGGACTTGCAAAGTATGAAGCTCCTGGGTACGCGCCATTATATACTTTGCATAAGTTATCTCGTTGAAGCTATTGGGATATGCCAATGAGTTGCGAATGAGCAAGTCGTCGATCGAATTAGAGAAGTCGGAATTCTATAGAGTTGCTCGTGTAATTTTGGAGCATCACAGCGTACCATAGTATAAACATTCGCTTTGCCGAATAACAGAAAAGAATAATTCGCTTGTATCTAAATATTACAAAAACGTTAATATAAGGCAGGCAATTTTACATTAGCAAAGTTCAGAATACGCTCGTGTTCGACCCCCATTCCCGGGCTACGCTATCGAGTAAGTGACGTAACGTCGGAGCAACGAAGTTCCTTCAATAAAGCTTTAAACGCGTCTCGCTGATCCATAAATTAACTTCGGCAACAGCACTTCGTCGCGAGCGCGAGAGAAACCCGCGTTATTATCGAATGAACTTTCCAGCTTAGCCGTGGTCCGATGCGATTACTTCCTGTCCGCGCGCGGCTACGACTCCATTTGAGTTCAGCATTAATTTCTGGCGTAAATGTTGTACCAGTTACTGCAAACTGGCTGATGCGCCGTTTCCGCAGTGCACGCGGGGGCGTTGCCCGGTGGTAGTCGCCGCTGTAATTGCCTCGACCCGAAGCTATCCGCGAAGAGTCGGCGATCCGAACGCGGTTTATTAGGTGGCTGTGCTCAATTATCGCCGGTACGACAATAATTTGCTCACGTTTGTGCGGACCGTGGCCGAATCACCGCCGCGCGGAATTGACTGAATGAATTTGACTAGCACACTCGATCGATCCGCCAAAGGATGCCGCGTTTCGTTACTGATATTATTCGAAGGTACCAACATCGGTATCGACGGGCGTGCACACGTGTGCAGGGATTCCTTCATTAGCAGAATTATGCGTGCCGGCGCAAATAGAGTGCAATGATTGCCGTGCCCGCGTTCTCTGATCGCTAATAATGGAATTAATTTAATGTAACGCAAAATCGTCGAAAGTAACGGATGCATTAAGCGACATCGATTAAACCGATAGCACGTGGAGATTGCACGTGAGCGCATCGCTGCGTGCTTTAGCATTCGCATGTAGATTTTATCCGCATTATTCGCGCGGATGATTGTAGCATGACTGATGTAATATCATAAATTCATAAATAATCATGGACCCAAACACCTGCAGGTGTTTATATTAATTTATCTAGATGTATCGAATTAACGGAGTTAAAATGAATAACGGTTACGTGACTATTGAGTTAAAGTTATTATCTTTAACATAGCAAATTAGAATGTTGCAGGGAAAACGCGAGAGAGATAGAAAAAGAGAAAGGAAGACAAAGAAAAATTTATTTTGCCTGACTATTTCAAGTGTAACAAATAATTTTACGAAAGCGAATCGATATTTTTGTAGAAATTGATTCTGCTTTCATAAAAACTTTTCTCGGAAGTACGAATGATTCAAACGTCTGAAACGTCTGATATATCAGGATGAAGGTAATAAGTTAGAAAATGCACATACTGTTACAACTCCTATTTCGCCAATCCCTAACTCAGTATATCATAATTTATGGTACCGAGTCTCGGACTTTACGCGCTATGATGAATTCAGGCTGTGACAACTCATGGCATAGCTTGAATTCAATGAATGTACAAAATTGTTTCAATGCAAAAGGAGATATCAATGCTGCTCCTATTAATCACATCGTGCGCATTCATATCCTTCAAGATTAACATAATATTTCATTCGTATATCCATATGCAAACAAAAGGTTATTGTAATTGATAACGCATTAATAAGTGAATCATTTATGCAAACGAGTATAATGTATCGACATTGCTGATTATTCAAATTAATATATATATATGCACATAAATTAATTACAACTAGAAAATAATATTACAATTAATAAAACTGAATGATTCCTGAGTGTCGAAAAATTATTATTTTGCTCCAAAAAATAATTTAAAGAGAAATCCTTTTAAAACGCGAATTACGAAATAATTTTAATTTAATTAAAAGAATTTAATATGAATAAAAGTGTATCGTGCAAATATTCAGAAAAAACATAAGATAAATAGTTTATACTTGCAATAGTTTATGCGTGCAAACAGATATGGCAAATAGAAATTAACTTGACAATTTATTCTCCCTTACGAAAGTTTTTAAATATATGATACTTAGTACTGAAAATTTTCGACATTCTCAACTTTTAACCAAATTAACCAACTTATTAAAAATAGAAAATTATGATGCAAGAATTTTGTATTCTTCCCTTATAATTATTGTAGATTAAGAAAAAAGTTTTTCATACCACAGTTGACGCCACATTAAAACACCAATATATATAATAATCACTCATAAAAAAATCGCATACCATTCCTGATCAAAACAACGAAAGATTTGATTCGTAATAAACTGCTAGTTGAATACAATCGTGCGTTGCTTTAACAATTTCGCCGGTAATATATTCGTGATTGTAAGAAAACACGGCAAAAATGCGCGCCACGGTGCAAACTAATACTCGCAACGCGGAAAAATACATTTCCATAAATTCTCAAACTCTGAAATCTCCCTCTCTTCCCTCATCCCCTCTTTCTCCCCTGACATTCTGCTATTCGTATACCGCGCTGATCGTTTTCTGCATTTTACATCGAATGCATTCGCAGTCAACGGTGGAAACGGCGGGAATCGATCTTGCGCGTACGCCATGGGACGACAGTCGAATACTTCGGAATAAGAAGAAATTCACTTCCGCAGTTCGCTAAACCGAGCCTGCCGATTCATCGGGAAGTTTTGCGGGCCACCATCGACATACTTTTCGTATTTTTTACCATTCTTTTTTCGCCAGACTTAAGAAATCCCCGTAGATTTTACTGAAAATTTCACACTTAATGCAGGGAGGACAAGGAAGAAGACGGAAATGCGTCTACGTTTTCCGCACGCTCAGATAAGTACGACGGAATGTGAAAACATGTTGTGAGAAGATAAAAGAGGCATTTCACTCAAACTTAGACGTGTATTCTCACTTATCTCCGCTTTCGAATACTTGAAGAATAATTCTCCACGTAAAATGTGTAAACAATTTCTATATATTTAAATCAAATTTCTGTAACATTTCTAAAACATTTGAGATAGATAGATAACTTAATTGGAAATGTTATTATTCTTTTCTTAAAGAAAGAGAAATATAAAAAACAATAATGGACAATAATAGAAAACAAATAAATAATTTATATGAGGAGCCAAAACCCATCAAATCATAAAAAATATTACTTAAAATTTGTGCATTTTCGTGAGATGAAGAGACATTTTGTGCCGTTTCCGAGTTTGCCCATAGAGGTACTCGCCATAAAAGTGACGAATCTCTGCCACGTACCTATACCATTTTCTCTTCGCTGCACATTTTTTTTCCCCTATTTTCCTGTAGTCTTTGTCGGCGGAATAGCGAAATAAAAGTTTCCGAGTGAGGGAAACCGTTCATGTGCCGCGGACAGCGCTTTTCGCGCTTCGAACTAACGGAAAGAGCGCCGATAAAGTTTCGAGGTATTCCGAAATTTTCTTCACCATCGACGCGGATGGCGACAGCGATGTGTAGCATGGGAAGAGAGTCTCCTTTGAACTAAAAAGTATCGAAGCTTTTCCAAAGACGAGTGATGAAGACGGAACTCAATATACAAGAGTAGAACTTTTCATTATATTTCGCTGGCTATCCTTCTTTCTCAATCTTGCAACTCAAGTTTGCGTAGCAATAGTATTGTTACTTCGATATGAACAAAATTAGATAAACAAAACAATATACGGTTTCAATGAATTACAAATATAATAAATCATATAAAACTTTATATTTGTCTCTCCCAAAGAGACCAGTATAAAAGAGTGCAAACATTCGTTTTATAGGAGAACTAGGAAAGAAGATATAGTCTTTATAAAGCGGGCGTATTATACGAGTAGAAGGAAATCTCACTGTAATTTTTATGTCGGAAGAATACGCTGCGAATGTAAACGAAATTCCTCTTTATATGCACGCGAATATTGAGAGATCCCCGTATAAATACGAAGGTGCTTAACAGAAACTAGGTGGTTGTTGCTGCGCGCGTGGCGCAACAGCAAATTCGATGACCGGTGGACAGTCGCATGCAAATTGTCGCGGCACGAAATGACAAATTAACGGCAGCGGGCCATTCATACGGACACTGATTAATTGCCATTTACTTGCAAATTTCCAGGGTGCGCGCGTTTACACATCGCGCGGCTAACTCACAGCCCTGCTCTGCCCCTCGGCGACGTTCAATGCCAAAACGCAACTATACGTCGTGCTATGTCATCGTTCGCGTATCTTGTTGTTTGTATTTTCATTGCGAGCAATGTTATAATTGTGCTGTGACTGCGTTATATTCGATGACACTGGCTGCATATTCATTATAACATGACAAATTATTACAAGAATTAGAAAGACAGAGAGAGAGAGAGAGAGGGAGAACGTTGTATCAAAACCTGCAATTAAATTACGACTTCTGGACAAATTGAATATAATAAAACATTGTTCATGCAATGCATTTGCAATTCTAGAAAATGCATTGTTCTAATTACTAGATATATAGCGATGTTCTTAAGATCCGCATTTAAGTTCCACACACGCTTATTAGATACGGTACACAATAAAGTTCTCAACATGCGCTTCGTTGCCATTGTATGTTTACGTTACCATCTACAGCATCGCGTTTATGACATGACGACGCGGAAAGTGCCTGCCTATCGTCGAGAAACCTAGGCATCAACTCTGCTGAGGTGCCGCACCTCGGGCAAAACTACTCCCGCTTTCTCGTCGCTTGCGCGCGCGTGTGTAGATGTAAGTCTATTAGATGGTTCGACGATCTAGGAACACGATCCAACAGCGGCACGGAAAGTTCGCCGAAAGTTCTCTGACATCGACAAAACTTTCGCCACGACAAAGCCATGCCCTCGCGAGTCTCGGGGTGCATTCATGTAGCAGCGCCGACAGCGGTAGCGCCGAGCTTGTTTGCCGAAGTGGTAATAAAATATCGGAGCGCACTCGCTCATGGTAAAATCGGAGTCGCGGTACCGTTAAAAATTATTGCCCCACCGTGCTGCAGCGATCGACTTCATAGCGAATTTAATCTCGTCCGACCGTTGTTATACTTTCCACCTACGGTCGTATCTACTGGAAAACATTGCACATCGAGACATGAATAAAGACGAAAAGACTTCGAAGTACAAACGGGATAAAGCTTATTTGGATCGCGCGCATGGTTGATTATACGTTTTTTCCAATACAGATTGCTCTTGTAACCGAGATATTATCGGATGTTGCCGTTAGCTTCTGGAAACTTATTGAGTTCGTGAAAATATTACGTTTTTAAATTAATGTTGAAAAAAACAGATAATTGTTCTTT
This sequence comes from Cephalotes varians, assembly GCA_037157785.1. Taxonomy (NCBI): domain Eukaryota; kingdom Metazoa; phylum Arthropoda; class Insecta; order Hymenoptera; family Formicidae; genus Cephalotes; species Cephalotes varians. Next base: position 877,288 of record JANQDE010000002.1, on the reverse strand, counting down.
ATAACATATGAATGGCTTTTAGATAATATTTTGTAATCATCGTTAACAACGAAAAATGTGAAGTACTTAACTGTTGTAGAGGAATAAGTCGAATTATATATTCTGATAAGATACAAAACGCTAGTGCCTTTCAAAATTATAACATCCCGTTTTAAAAATATCTTGCACTTTGACATAAAGAATGGTAACGAACTTTTACACAAAATGAAGAATAACAGCGTTCTTCTTTTATCTTTTCTTTCTCATTAGCATTCTTAACATGAACTTTTTAGCTGATCTTGTTCGTTCTGTCTCTTCTTTTTATCCTTTCTTTCTCGAAACTCATTTCATCCACGAACCAATTATAAAAATAATATCCTCTTAAGAGTGCATGTTTCACTTTCTTCACAAGAATTAAATGCGATAATAATAAAAATTAAGCAAAATATTAAGTGTAAGGCTTGCAAATTTAATTAGCAATCTTCCTTAAAAAAATAATATATTTACATAATTTTTTCTTATAAAAAAACAAAATTCAAATATTATTATTTAACTTACATAATGTACAATAAAAATATCAACGGTATATATGTTATCACTTTTCTATACGCTCTTTATCCATATAATTCTTCAATTTATAAATAATGGCTCAGATCAAGTTTAAGTTTTCGAATAAAAATAGACGAATAAAATATTTCCTTCTCTCTATCGTCTTGTTGAATGGGAAAATGAGAAAAAGATAGAGAAAAACGAGATGTTGAAGATGAGAGAGACGCTGAAGTTCTTTTTCTCTTATTATATAAACAATTTATTGTATCCTATGCTATATTTAATAAATTATTATTATTAAAAGAATTTGTTCGATAAACTCGGACAAAATCAATAAATTTGTATTTATAATAAAATATATTTATTCTATTTATTTAGAAAATTTACCTTAACTATGAGAGCTAATAACTATAAACTTTAATAGGTGATTGTTCTTTCTGTGATTAGAAAATAATATCGACGTTATTTGCCGACGAGAAACATAGCTTTCAATCGAGTCGATTTTTCAGTTTAATCGCATCTCTCTCTCCCGCATATAAACGCGCTCCTCAGGTCTCGAACACGACGGACGATTCGGTGAAATCCCATTCTGGACCGAATGCCTCGATTAAACGAGAGGTAATCAAATAAACGGGATTTGAACGTCGTCGTCGATCCTCTTGCGTACAGCAAGGGCGATCAATGGCGAAAAACTATTCCCGATCTGTTTAAATTGTAAAGAATCCAAATTTCTGTTCAAATAATTCATTGGAAGTTCGTGTGAACTGCCAAATTAACTGGAGATTATAATCGAGATCGTGATTTGCTTGATTTATCTGAGAGACATCTAAAAAAAATCTCCTATTAGATATTAATTAAGGAAAGACGGTTATCCGCATATTCCGCTTTGTGGCATCATTCAACGAAATGGTGAATAACACGATAATTTGATTATCCGGTTATCCAACGAACAATAGGGTAACTGCTGGTAGTTGCCGCTGTTACTAGCACAAAGGATCAAATGATAGAAGGCAAGTGCATGCTATGGCTTCTAGAAACGTATAACTCGTTCTGAGGATTCGTAATGGTGAATACCAATTTCCACTCAATGGTACGAATTCGTACACGTTATGGCGAAGTAGAATTCGCTTTGATTTCCGAATCACATCCATGATTAATGATGCATAAAATAAAATTTTTGGATTATTAACAATTTCAAATGTTTACCATATATGTAAGTATATGTAAATAATATATGTAATATATGTAAGTATATAAAATTGTTATACGTTCTGAGATACCATGTACCTGCATCACGATGTTTTATATAATTTCCAGTTTAGAGGTATCGTATCGTTACACCGCAAAAAAGGAGTAACATGGATCACGGAAAAAGATAGCGTAGAAAAAGTTAACTAGATTTGGCAGCTGCCGCGCTCAAACGTAATACCATAAACTGTTTATTGCTACAGTGACAGTCGCCGTTCAGCTCCGGTGGCCCTTTAAAATCCTGTCGAGGCACAAAACTTGTCACGAAATCGTTACGAAATCATTAATTTGCAAAACTTGATAATAAAGATTAATCGCGAATAATAATGGTGAACTGATACATACAAATATACATCTATCCATAAATATATACATACTTTTATATTTTATAATTTATTTATGATATATTTTTAAATATACATTCTTACATTTGTAAAATGCATATACGTACGTTTATGTAAAACATATAAATGTTAGAGATAATATATGATAATTAAATCATATATGTATGTGTATATTTAATTATTATATATTCACATATTCATATATTTATATATTTGTATATTATACATGTATATATATATATATATGCATATCATCACATATTCTAACATATTTATAATACAAATTTCAAATATAAAGTCAGTACAGAGATTCAAAAATATTAAATTTCTGCACGGCTCGTAATTAATGCTTATTTATTTTACATGTTCTATGCAGTCAAAAGCAGCATAAACCAAAGACTAATGCAATATTTTCTGTAGCTCTTTTAATTTTATTATTGTATTTATTTTTAAAATAAAAAATAAGAACCTTCTATGCATTTGCGAATTAACGTGATTTAAAATTTTCACAAGCTGTCCTTTCATGTAGTTTAATCGAAGCTTTTTATATTCATGTACGTACATCGATTACACTTAATCAGGAGAATAAGAGAGAGATAAGAAAAAAGAAAAAGAAAATGTTTAAACTGGAAGAATAATTACTTTTACCAAGTAAAGATAATTACTAACTGCCCTAGAGAATGTCTCCTGGAGGTTTCTACGCAATAAAGAACTTTGACCAGTTTCTTTCCTTCACAGACATTTGCTCTGTTCATTCCTCGTCATGCGTCAACCAGTTAATAATATAGCGATTCTTGCGAAGAATTATGTTACGTAGGGGAAGCCATTCAAGCGTTAATGTGGAATCATCTAGAAAATCAATTATCGCTATTTCGACAAACAGTGAGAAATTCTTATCAAATAAAGAATGATGAGGATTCTTATCACCATTTACAGCTCATTAAGAGAAGCAATATAATCTTTATGCCATTGCAAAGAGAGTTTATTATTTAAATACCTCGTGCAATTTACATTTTCGCAATTCATTTTCGATGCTCGTTTATCAAATTTTTTTATTTTTATCAAAATTGAATTTTTTTAATTTAATTCTGTGTGTGTGTGTGTGTGTGTGTGTGTGTGTGTGTGTGTGTCCTAACGTATGAAAAATTAACATTACAAAAGTGGTAATAATCCAATAGTAAGTGAAAGCAAACAGAAAATTATTGAAAAATTCAATTGTATATACATTAGCAAGTTGTAATGAGATTATGTTAATGGTTTAACTATTATAGTATAAAACGAATCTCGTAATTAATGTTACATTAACGTGTGACATTCACTGAATGTAATATCAAAACATGAAATTAATCAAACTTGATACTATACAAATCTGTACTAGTATCTCGCAACAATTAGTCAAATAAATTTAAATTGATGTTATATTATAATGTATTACGATCATATATGTATATTGTATTTTGAATGTTTTAAGTTAGAAATCTTTTCTATTAAATGTACGCATTTAATATTTTTTGATATTCTAGCTAACGGTTGAATGAAATATATTTAACTTCGAAGGAGAATTTTGCTCCTAACTTTATAATTACTTTTTAAACCGTTTCAATCGCCGCACTTTGTGTTTCCTCTTAAGTAGCGTCTCGGTAGCTTACTCAAGATTATATTTTATTTCCAGTACGTGACTTCTTATGCATGGCACCATGCTTCCATGTACCAAGCCTTCGCGTATATCCATGTCCGGGCATAATACTGCTTCTATTTTACGTGCATACTTAAGGTAAAATTATATTAAAGTTCAAAAATAACACGGCATGTTACATTTTTATATATATTATATATATATATATATAATATATAATATTATATATATATATATATATATATAATAATATCCAAAAAAGAATATATCAGATAAATTCAATTCTGATAAAATCCAGTTCGTAAATGCCTGCGGATATTTACCGCTCAAACAAATATAAATTTAATTAAAACTTATAGCGTGTGTAGTAGAGAAATGAGCCTATTATGAATGTATGCATTGCGATAAAATTTACGCTACCTTTTAATAGAATTTCGTATTATATTATCATCTTATATTCATCTAAAAGTATATAAATATATAAATATCAGTTTTGCAAATATTATTTTATATAAAAAATATCATATTATATATGGTTCGTAGAAAAATAATGATTCTTTATTAAATAAGGCACTACTGTAGAAAAGTTAATAATTCTGTTCTTTATCTCTACACACAAATTGTAATTTGCATGAACAAAGCTGAATCTTTGTTTTATTTTTTTAGCTTTTCTTTCAAGAGTATTTAAAATGGAAGTTTTTAAACTTATTGTAAAAAAATATCAATAAGAACATGATAATTATGCTTGCAAGAGTTTAACGAAATTTTCACGAACACTTTAGACATCTATAACTTCTTATTTCCGTTCTTTAGATCATTTTTCCCGTCGTCTTGTTGGAATTTATTTTCTCCTGGATAGGACCATTACGTGATGAGACCTATAATATTTACCCTAATGAGAAATTGCACAAGCCTTGGTAGAAAGGTATATCGCAGATAGAGTTCATGCTCGCAAAAACGTTAATAGGACAGGGCGTATCCTCTTGATCCTCAGGATCAACGGTTTCCATTCTTTAATGCCAGAGTGTACTTTCGTGTGTCCTAATCCTGACTTTAAGCTTGATGATGCAAGGAGTTGAAAGACAATGTAGAGAAAGAGAGAGAGAAATATAAAGAGACAAAAATGCGAAGAAAGTAGGAAAGAACAAAGAATTTAGAGAAGTAAAGGAAGTTATGCCATGTCACGTACAAAGATGCAATTTTAAAGCTTATGATTGTGACAGAAAAAGAAAAGAATAATAAAAAAAGGAAGAAGAAAGAAATCATAATTCCACATTCTAAATTATAAATAATACTCTTCTGTATACCTCATTAACGATATATACTAATATTATGCGAACGATTTAAATGTATTTGTTGACTGAACAAAGACTATATCTAACTGGATGAAAAGATTCATGAAATGTGTATAAATTAAATATGTAGCTATTACTATAAATTTTATACGTCATGTTTTACCATCACAATATTTTTGCCTTCTACAACTAGCAGATACTCATTTGTTTTCATGCTTCGATATTGCACAATTTCGAAAGAAGACAGAACCGAATGACAAGAACGAAAAAGGACATTTGTGAAGTGTCAGGATATACATCACGAAAATGTAGACGTCTAAAGTCACTGACTCAGCAAGAGCGAGCGAGAGAAGGGATCCTTATACATATCCTTTTCACTATTTTTTTATATATTTTTATATTTATATATTTTTTATATAAATTTTTTTACTACTGAGAGGTAATCAATAAATCGTTCTTAAAAATAATTATTCAATTATGTTAAAACTTGTAATTTTTACTTTTGACAACTGTCTATCTTTGGTTGATAAAAGATAAAAAGTATGCGTTTATTCAAAATTAAATCGATTTTGTTAGTTCTCGATAACTGCAACATAATTTGATATCAATTGCTCGTAAGTTTCTTATTAATTAATTTAATTAATTAGAAAATTAAAAACTCGGTTTAGAGTTTGTTTGCATAATTATATCAAATAATCAAATTGAATAGTTTGGATGTATGTTATAGTCTTATTTTACACCAGTGTCTGTACAGTTTAATGATCTCCAAATTTAGCGAATAATGTGCATATGATTAAAAAGGAAAACAAAGGCGAATCTACGAAAAGAGATAAATGGGGAACGAGATGGTTGGAAGAAAGAACCCAAATCGTCGGATTGTAACCCGTTACCGCCGCTCGGCCATACAAAAGAGTGTAATATAATGTCGGCTGGAATACGTGGCGGATAATAAGAATAGCACGGCTGCACCCGTTACTTCTAATATCGTGCCCAACCGTTCTTGTCATTCTTTTATCTTTTTCCTCACTTTTATATTCCCTGGATATTTCTACTTTGAGGAAGAAAAAAGGTCATTTGAACAGAAATAATTTCGAATTTAAAAGTAAGAAGGGATATTAAATTGATTTACGGGAAATTAGTCAATAATGGAATAAAGGAGAGGAAAGAGAGACGAAGTTCGTTGATCCTCGATTTTATCGTAATTCGAACATCTCACGCCTCCTTTAATATGCTAAATCCTTAATTATGCTTAGTCAGAATGTCAGATCGATAAAGGATGGAGAAAGGGGAGAAAGATTTAGATTGCGCGCGGGCCAACCGGTTTTCTTTGAAAAATTCAAGCGATAACAAGCCGGGGCATCGTTGACATTTTAACTGGATTTCAATTTCAAATTTCCTTCGCCCCGGGTATCTTCGATGCGGTTCCGCTGGTCGAATCAATCTACGTAATATCTGCTTTAATCGATCTCGTGCGAACTCCGCCCCGTATAACTTGCGCGCACACGTCGACGTTATTTCGAATTTTATTTTTCTGTGCTTTGTTAAAATTCTGATTAAACCATGTCCGGTCTGTCAGTAGGATTTTACTATTTAAATTTCTTCCTTGCAGTAGCAGAGAACATTATTTCCGAACGCAACATTTTACGATCAAAGCCGAACTCGACAAAACGACGAGTCCAATGCATTCACGAAATGATAAATGTAACCTTTATTATATATACATTGAAGGAGAGAGAAAAGAGAGAGAAAGATTGAATTTTAATTAAAGACAATATAATTATCTCTCTGTAATTATTAATTATGTTAAATTAAAAACAACGTATTCACAGTGCGCGTCACAGTGTTAATGATAATAAGTACATTAAATTATAAATAAATTTGGATACGTATAATAAAAAAATTTTATAATAAAATATTTTATAGCTGCGGTTTCAAGTGCTCCAAGTTAATATTTATGATGCCGCTTTTTTAAGAGTTACGATCGCTTCCTACATGAGATTTGCCTGGACACAGACTTTCGGGCACTTAAAAGTTTCACAGCTTGTATTTTGATTTATCTATGCTTGCGGACAGGTTCTCTTACTTTCGGGTAAGTTTTCATGAAAATAGATAAACAGAATCCACCCCTTTTCCAGCTGATATACAGTAACCTCTCGATCTACACACTATATTGCTTGCTTTGCGCTACCGACGTATGTTCACAAGTAGGATTTTCTATCTCGAAGAAATTCTCCTGATAACGATCTCGTGATAATCGTGTTAAAACATAGATAAACACTTTTCTTTAAGTATTTTATTATTTTATGTTACTTAAGTTGCTTTTGTGTAAAAATAATATGCATGAAAATAAATCAGAGTAGCATAGATTCTCGAATCGAACAAGTTTGTATTAAAAAACGGTGTCCAATGTGTTACTGGCAAATGTGGTCCTGCATCTTTACGAAACTTATCTCAAACGTACATTCGAATGTGAACATACTCGATATGAATCATTCGAGCGTTACAAACTTAAACAGGAAATACGCAGAGCAAGCAGTTCTCTTCACAGCAAGTCTCAAAAACTTCGTTTTAGGCCAATAAGAATGGATGCCCAAGTACGGAGTATACTTTGCAAAGGTTGCGTATGAAAGACTGGGGAAACGAAAACGGGGGCGGAATATACGGAGAAAGGGATTGCTAGAGGCGGTCTGAAAGAAGAAAATGCAGATAGAAGCAGGAAAATTAGCATGAAAGTGGAGAAGTACCGTGTGTAACCGACTTTATGCTTGTGCCCGAATAGTCAGCGAAAGAAAGCCTAGAATTGCGCAAAAGTCTTTGGAAAAACACGAGCGTAAGACTGGAGATATGAGTTGACTTGAAAAGTGCATTCGCGAAGAGGAAGCAATGTACATAGAAATAAAAAAGATTTGAGTAGTCAGATAAATGTTAATAAAATAATTCTAGATGTTCATACGCTGTCATTGAATCTGATTCATTAATTTCATGTATCGACATTATATTTTCAATGTTTATATGTAATGTCATGTTACATACATATGTCTATTAAAATACGTAATGTATTATTTTTTTATATCATCCTAATTATGCGAATAATAAATCGATTCTCTATTATCATCACCTAATTTTATTTTTTATTTTATTTTATTTTATTTTTTATCTATTTCAAAATTACAGGCATTCCAATTTAAGGACACAAAATATATCGCAAATTGTATGAGCCAACTAAGAAATTATAGTGAATTCGATAACTTGTTGCCAGTTAGCGTAACGTAAGAAGTCATCGAATAAAAATTGAGAAAGAAGCGGAGGAAAGCGGGAACACGGAATGGGCGGATTAGGTAAAGATCTTGCCGGAGGAGGAGGAAGAGAGAATTTTATTAAAATATTTAAGTGCCGAATTGCATTAGGGAAATGACGACGCTATTGTTCACCTGAAATCTCATTATGACCGACCTCTCAACCGCGCGTCAGAACCTCCGCGTGCAAACTTTTCTGTGAACCTCAAAAAGAACGTAAGTCATATGTAAGAGCCGATAAAGGGAGAAAATAAAATCGAGGTTGGTACGTCAAAATTTTCGAAGAACCGTACACTTCATAATTTTACTACTAGGACCTTAATGTACTTTTCGTGTTTCTCAGCATAAATTTCTAATTTCAACGCGGGCACGCAAGGAAAGTTAATGCACGAAATCGAGATTATAAACGGAGTAGATATTATTTTTATATAAATATCCTGCACATTTTTCAGCAAATAAAATGGTTCAGATTATTATAATTCATACTACTGACATGGTGCAAATTGTGTAAGTGAACTTATTTGTTTCTATACGTATTATAATTACATGACAATCCGGGAAATAATAGCCGCCATGTAAAGTACGCTTGTAATTCTAGAGCGGAGTGGATGTCAGCTATCATTTAACCTTTCCATCTCTGACAGAAGCACTACTCCTCATGTTACGATACGCCATACGATATTTCGATACATGAGACTACAGGTCGATGGAAGGATAAACGGCCACGACAAAGAGCATCTGCGTTATCTCTCGACAAGGCGCGCTTCAAATCGCCAAAACTTGATAGTGGTGATCACATGACGGATCTTGGTTCGCCAGACACATACTCGCTCATCTCTCTGAATAATTCTGAATCCAATCGGATAAATTTAGCTCTCGCGGTGCGAGGCGTACTTCGCCAACGCGCTAGATTGCGTGCTAGACTACGTACCTAGCGCGCGCTATACACAAACACACATACATATCGTGCGCCTATTGCCGGCAGACAGACAGTGTGTCCGCATATTTCACGGTCTGCATGCCATATAACGAATGTTCGTCGCATTGTGATTTATGCTTCGTTCGTGGACCGCTGGTACGCGTCATGAGCTGCGCCTGGAGGATTACGTACTTCAATTCTTGATTATCGATGCGTTGCCAGTCTCCCGGATCCGCAGGTTTTGAATTGCACAGACCTCATTGTACGCTTTTTGCGGAGAACAGGCATAAGTAGATAACGAGAGCGATAATAACCTACTGCGAACTATCTATCCCAAAATACAAACGAGATCGTGAATGAGGTTGTGTAACAAAGCCGCGGTAGCTGAACGGCAACAAAAGAGGCAAAATAGAAATTATGAATTGTTGTATAATGAAACATAGTGGAAATGACCATGTCGATTATGTAACATATTTAATATGTCGAAACATATAACGAAAGATATGCTGAAAACGTATAACAATATAGAGATAATTAAAAAAGAAGCAAAACAGAGAAAGAGAGAGAGAGAGAGAAACGAAAAACTGAAAATTAAAATATATTAATAGTTGATATTATTAATATATATTGATAAAAGTGTTTCAAATAATTTTACTAAATATTTTGGTATAATTTTGTTAATAATAAATAAGAGTAATATGTTGATCGCAAAAGTTCCATATTTTCCAAGCCTAAATCGGTTGACTTGACAAAATGAATTAGAACAGAGATTTTCTTTTGTTGCTTAGGAGAATAACATCCTCATGAAATAACGAAGGATATCTTTGATATATGACGCGCTACTTCGACGGATCTTGTTACTGCCTGCGGCTTATGATCTTGTTATCCCAAAAAATATCTAGCATGTATGAGAGACACACATGGGAAAGGGCATCTGCAAGCTGAGCCATGGACCGCAAAAATCAAGATAAGTGAACGATTTATTAAATCATTTCTCTGCTTTCAAGATCGATTGCACTTCGTTATCTGTAACATATATAACATGAATTCTGTATATATTCGATGAAATCACAATAACGTCCACGCAAAATGACTTCTATTCTTCACTATATAACCATATTCAATTTTATGAGAAATTGTACTGGAAATTGTGTTGGTAAAAAATTACTTAATTTAAGAACGTGTGATAAAAGATTACTTAATTTAACAAGACGTAATTTAACGTAAAATTAGATTCACAAAATCATGTATCAATAATTAAAATTTTAATAACTAAAAAAATACATACTATACACACACACACACACACACACACACACACACACACACACACACAAAATTGTATTGATATTGTGTAATGATAATTTTTGATAAAAATTTAATAAAAAATATTTATTAGAATATGAAAATATTTATTAATATATTATTCGTATATTGAAAATCATACATTTCATCCATATTTTATTTATATAGAATAAAATATAAAATAATGTACAAAATTTAAAAATATCTAAATATTAAAATAAAATAAAATATATGTTTAATATATAATAACAAATAATTTATTAAATTTAAGTATAAAAAAAATATATATATAAAATATAAAATATTGAATATGAAAATGTTGATATAGAAATAAATCAGATAAGCGCAAACACTTTAATTAAAAATTAATTTTATGCAGTCATTATCAACAAAATGTTAAAGATGTTAAATGTATTTATCAATGGGAAAAGACATTCAATATATTGTTAAGATTAGCGCAATTCCAGAGATCTCATTTCGATCACCTAGGAAAAGTTTAGCAGGTCTACGTACATTATATCGTACACGGAAATCGTGGTAAATTCCTGAAGGTAATTTTCCTTGAGGTGACCAGGTTCAAGCACGTACGGCCGCATACAACACATCGTGCACACGTACATGTTCACTGCGGGGACACATATCGGTCCTCTACGTGAAACATCCATATAACCAACACTAGCAGCACCATTCACCGATGATCACTAATAGAAATCTCATCCTGCGGATAGAACTCATCGCGAATTCGCTAGGATTTTCAATTATTTAATTCACTTTTGAATCGCACTATTCGTTTTTATCCTTTTATGGAGCTACATCTCCGCAAGTTCTTCTAATTTTTACGAAACAAAATAATGTAAAAAAACAACAGAGAACTTCAGAAAAGATAATAGAAGTTTACGATATGCGGAAGAAAATAACAGAAGTTTACGATAAGCGGAAGAAAAGCAAAAAATAAGTTACGCGTGACCGACTTGATATCGTTCTAATAGCAAAACCTCCTTTGCTCTCAGACATAATCACTAAACGCAGCAGTCTCTAAAAGAAAATATAATAGCGACATATAAAATAATAAAGTTGTAAAATTATACGTACACACATATTTACACAAACTTTACTAAGTTGAGGAACAAATATAAGCACAGCTGTAATTAGAGTATTACGTTTATTGATAATAAATACTAAATTAACAGAGAATAACCGCAAAAGAGAAATATATTAATCCCATCATATTGCAATCATGCTTATATAAAAACAGAAGAAATAAAATCACTGAAATAGAGGAGATAAATCGACCAATAAAGAAATTGGACGACAAAGGAAAATCAAATTCAAGATTCCGAAATATCTGGGAGTCTTTGCGGACTGATTCCGTATAATTGAATTTGGTACGTGCTCATAACATTACGGATTAATCCTTTTATTCTATATATTCGTGCTGGGAATTAGAGAATGGAGGTCGACAGTGGCCTTCAGATTGCGATAAGCTTTAATATTTTAAGCTTTGTATTATTATTTCTTGTTTGAAAATGTATAAATAAATAACAAAATTTTGAGATCATAAAAAGCAAAAAAAAATATGAAGTGTCGATCAAAAATTTTATGTAACAAATATTTAAGGTAAGGAAAGAGATATGTCAAGATTCAAAAGTTTTATTTTCAATTTCCTATAACATAAAAAATATATATCGAACGCTACGTTATTAATCTCATCTTCATATTACGGAACTTTCTACACATATAAAAAATATTAATTATAAAAGAAAATATCTATTATAAATATCATCGAAATGCGACGCAGAATAGTAACGATTGAATCTTCCCCATTCATATGATTTTTAAAACTCTATCGGTCACATGCAGAAAATTCCCACAAAATTCAACAGCCGTACTCGTTTTCCAACTATCTCCTTGAATATCGCTCATCGTCCTCCAAATAATCCCGACAATCTCTCAAACTTTTTGTCGCGATTCTTTCTCGGTGACAGCGACAAATCGTTGGGCATCTCTCCAGCCGGAATAAAATCCCGGTATGATTTTGAAGACTTTGACAAGAACAACTGCTCTTTCTATGGTACTTCAAGATTTAAGAGTCGCTAAAACAAAAATAGGATGATCGTGGAACATAGTGCCGGAATTCAACAAGGACGCAGACTCTCGTTAGTCTTCGTTCGATCCGCCAAGACTAACGGAAAATGTTTGAATATGCCGAGCTTTCTGCATCGTGTGCCACCGGCTGCGAAGGTGGCGAGGCAAAGGCAGACAAATTTATGACGAACGATTTGCCCAGAGAAAGTTCCTCGTTTCTTGGCACAGCTATTCAGCTCACTCTTAATGGACGCGTTTTGAAGGAAACGAGCAAACAAACCCGAAAATGCATTTGTTCTCGCAAACATCACCGCTCACTTTAAACCCGCGACAATCGCGAACGTCCAACGAGAACGCGTCGCCATAAATTTTAGCAAAGGAGACACGAGAAATGAAGATGCAACGAGATTATGTGAAGACCTCGTAAGACGCTGCAGGACGTTACACGAGTTTATAAGATTCGCCAAGGCGCTCGTAACAATGGGAAAGTAAGCTCCATGGAATTTTAGTGACATTGTAACAAGCTCATGAGAAACTCATTGCAATGCTTTAGTTGCAAATTTGACACTCTATTGCGCACAAATGTGTGTATGAACATTAGCTTTAGTTGCAAATTTGACACTCTATTGCGCACGAATGTGTGTATGAACATTAGCTGAATATATCTTTTAATGAAATAAAAAACATTTTGTTATTATTATTTCTTGCTGATATTTAAAGGATTTTGATGTCAAATTCTCTCTCTCTGATGCATTTCACGCGTTGTAATCTACGGATAAACATAGATTAGGTTAACCAGGAAATTGTGTCTGGCGTTGCAGACAGGTACTTCCTGCTGGGCTCCGACATCTCCCCTGATCTGTAATCGCATTGCCGACGGTTTCCTATTAAGTTTATGGATTGTAACCTTCGTCCGATATCGACTTTATATAAAACCCGTAGTAGTTGAAACTTTTTCAGTTCACGATAACTGGCAATCGATACTGTATTTGTTTCCTATACTCCACAAAAGATACTTTTTTCTGGCGACTTTTACACAGTCTATATATTGTGAACTATGTATGTATGAATATAGCGTGTACGTTTTCGCCATTACGTATACGATCTTTGTTTGATTAAATTTCATACTCACTGACAAAGCTCATCTCCCGTTTTTCAAGATGAGCATAAAATACTTGTTTACTCGCCGTACAACTCGCTTTGCACAACTTTCCTCACTCTCTGGCAGCGAGAGATCTCGAAGAGCAAATTGCGTTATACCTCCAGCCGCAGGCCCTACAAATACCTGCAGTACAAGTTTAAATAGGAGTCTTCATTTTTGCTACATTTTCTTTTACTCTATCCAACTTCGTTTGTATCAATTTTATATCAAAATAAGATTGAGTTTCCGTGGATATACGAGAAATCCCGTACCGATAAGAACGCGTGAAAATAACGCGTAAAAATAATATAAATAGAAATATAACTTTTTTAATCAAACTAAATTCAAGTCAATGTACAATATTAACAATATATCATTACATATACTGCTGATACTGCATAGGTACTTAGTATCGATCAAACTTAGTACATATCGTCATATTTTTTATTGTTACGTTCAGAATAAAACACTTCGGTGAATAAAACACTTCAGTCTTCTCAGATTTTAATAACATAATATTATTTATAAATATATGAAGGTAAAGTACCGAAATGTATATAAATAATTTTAGCAATCAAATTTTTATATATTCCAAAATCTTTCCATAATCATTTGCATTCATATCTAGATACATCATAGGTTGGGAACCCAAAGTGAATTAAGCAAGATTTATCTTCATGGCTGACCATATCATCTAGCCTCATCACTTGATATAATTGAAAAGTATTTGCGCCGAATCTTTCTCCTCTTTTGCTCCGTATCTTCTACGTTTCTTTTTTTTTTTTAACGAGTAAAACTGCTTTTGCATTATACCTGTCGGCTAGACTGTTCAAATCTCGAACGAATGTACGCTTGGCTGGTCGTTCCATTGCGAGGTGGTACGCGCGGGATTATAGGGGCGGAATAGTTAATTAAGTTTCTGACGGTCACGGGGGAGAAGCGACCGCCCGGTGAATCATGCCAGGTGGATCATAGAGTCAAGGGGCGGATAGTGGAGAGGTGAGAGGAAGCGGTGGCTTCTGCCAGTGCGCTGCAGGGATGTACGAGATACGTGCAGCTCGTAATTACGATCCGCCACCTTCGTCGCTATCGGGCTTAACCGTTGGTAAATAAAATCGGCGATGGAAACCGTGGACATCGGATGTCCACTCTTTGTGCGCCTACCATTTACCATAGGGTTTTATCCCGTCACCATTTTTTTCGAGCACAATCGCTACACTCGCGCGAAAATCGCGTAAAGCGTTTCCAGCATCAAGTTAAGTGACCGAAATGCACATTTAGTGGCAAACGAACAATTTCGTTCGCGTTAGCAAATAGACGAATCATCAGCGAATATGCAATTAAATAGAAATTAAATTTATTCTTACTACAATGAAACATTTATATTGGATAAAGATTCAGGAATCTAAGTATACGTATTGTATTGTTTCTTTTTTAAAAGAGAAAAACTAAAATAAGTAAATAAATATCGAAATATTGGATTTAGAGTTTGCCAATTACACGGAAAAGCAATTTCAGTTTCGCAGAGGAACCAAACATCAGAATTCTACAAAATTAAAAAAAACATAAAAGATGGTCCGAAAATTAAACAGAATTGCAAACAGCATTGCTCCGATTGGCTTCGCAAATTTCATAGCTAATTCTTACTACTTTCTGAACCAAATTAGAAAACTGAGCCCCATGAATAAATTCAACGCCGAGACTCGTACGAATTTAACAGTCATCGCCTCGAATAATCTCAATGAAGGAGTTTTCCAGACCAACCAGCACGGCATTGAAGCGACAAGCTCTCATTACTATTCCGTAAGTACGCGTTGAGACGATGTTAAACGAGTTAAGTGCAATCGAGTATGTGTGACCATCGGTATACATCGGTATACATTAAATGTTTTCCCAAAATATTATGCAGAAGTCTTGAGAATACGATCGATTTGGCCGCGGTACCTACACCGATTCGACAATCGAATCCTCCGTTATTGGAGCATTGCTCGTACCGGGCTTTTGTAATTCAGATATTTCGAACATTACTATTGATATTCATATTAGACATAGTCGAATATGTATGTATCGTATTCTTCCGTATAATGAGAATAGAAAATTATTACTCGTAACTTTCAATACAGAAACCTACATATCCCTTGTGCAGCGAGGGCACACGGCATCTACGTGCTATGCGCCGAAAACATAATGTAAATCTGAAAAATTTCGAATTCTTTAGTCGTACTTGGACGATAGGTACAAAAAAAATATTCTGAATAGAAATGAATAAATACATAAAATTGCAAAAATACAAATGGAATCTTTTACTATAAATTACCATATCAAACAATTGTTGCGTTGATAAATAGATCTAAAAAAAAATGACACGCTATATTATACATAAAAACACCGCTGGTGTTTGTCACGCCGCCTGCTAAAGGCACTGCGAAATCGCTACGTAATACTCGGTAGAGAATCGACGATATTAATGGCTTTTGTAATTGCACTCGGCACGCGTGATAAGCCAAAGATAAGAGTGTCCGATCAGCAGCCGAAGACTAAATCAGATTATCATATCTCAAGTATTCCCAGTAAGTCGTTCACATCTCCCCCTGGCCCCTTTGTGAGACTAAGTAGCCATAACTCAGTTTGCAGACCATATCAGTCGGCAATATCCCGGTAATAAATTAAATCAACGAAGATAATCCAGATGGAATCTGCTCTATACCTATAGGGTTGCCCGAGAGACGATCATAATGGATCATATAGCACCTATACGTATAGTATCCTATAACCTTCTATTAACCTTCCCTCCTTTCTCCATTCGCAATTCACTTGTACGTGTACGCTTTAATGCGTGTGTGTACATATCGCGGATGTTGCAGGAAAGTATCGACCAATAACTGGAATTACTCTTTTCAAGAGCGTAAGACGGAGAAAATCTCTCTGTTCAGTATCAGAAAAATAAAGTCTCAACGGAACTGATTAGTAACCCATCGTTTAACGTTGTGCTGTATCCTGTACAAATTTTCCGTCGTATTCTTTATTGTTGAAACTTTCCTGCGTGAAAAAGTCGTAGATGTATTTCTAACAACGTCTTCATTTTTATGCAGCTGAAAAAAGTCATCTCGCAATGTAAGGCGTGCGTTTTTCATCTTGCTTGCATAATACCGCGATGGCATTTCACAGCTGCGTCAAGACTGTCATCGACCTGGTGCACATTTCTTTATGCCGATCTCCAAGTACAATGGCGAAATAACTCGCTGTAGTTTTACGAGACGCACGCTCTTTCTTGTGCGCTCAAGATTGTCTCGTATTCGAGAGCAACGTACTCATCTTACTAGTAAACATTTACTAGCGCATTTCCGTGGATCTTAACATAGTGCATGCACAATATGATCTAGTACCTACACCAAAGCGAGCGTTTCTTATAATAAATTGACGCACAGATATCGTTTCCGTCCATGAAAGATAAAGAAACTAAAAAAAAAACGACATTAAAAATTAACGAGAAGCAAAAGAATCATAAAGCACACTAGCATGCGATCGAATTATGCATGGGTATGATTTTAGAAAGTCGAGAACGAAGACAATCAAACGTGATATACATAAAAGCTTTCGCGAAAAAAAAATGCGAAAGATTATTAAGAATTACGTGAAAGATATTTAATTGCATCTTCCCGGTATTTAATTTGACGAAGTGCGAATGCCTGTGAATAAAAAATTAAAGAATCAAACGTGATTGTGACATATCTTTAAAATCCTGATGGAATTGCATGACGACTTACATTTTGCAATCGGAAACGGCATGAAAGCGAGAAGGAGAGAGCAACGTGGGAAACTATCTCTCGTACGAGGACGAATTAAAAAGTTCCTGGATGATGGCAGGTTTGAAGATTGGAGACGAGGGACGAGGACCTTTTTACGCGAAATGAAATGGGTCTTATATACGGCAGATGGAGAGCGGTTTCGCGAAAAAGTTTTTATTGGACGTAGTAGCGAGATACGGTGGTTATCTCTGGCATACGATACCTTACAAGAATTTTACCCGATACGGCGTTCGATATCTTTTTATTTATGAAATAATCGAAATTCTAAACTCTGACTTTTTTTCTACATATTTAATTTAATTCGTACGCAAGCACAAAAGTGCAGTGGAACGCGCACACGCAAAGATCAAATATAATTCTTCAGATCTTGTCCTAGTAAGAAATTGGTAATTGATGTTTAAGCGATTGCATTCACCTTTCAGTTGCAATCGTCATTAACATTGCTTTCAGCAGAATGAGTGGCGCTTGTAAAGGAAAGAATCACGATGCCAAATTCAATTTTTTTTTCGTGGACGTCGGCACGTAGTACTTCTGCGGAGTTGAAGAGCTTTTGACGCGAAGACGCGATGCAAAGAACGAGTAGAAGGAGGACGCCATTAAAATCGCATTCATTTATAGAAGTCTTTGGAATCAACGTCTTTTCTTTCAGCGTTTTTTTCTAAAAGCTTAGATATTGTGGAAATGGTATTATCTATGTGCATGTAAACTCGCAGATATAAAAAAAAAAATCAATCGAGGACTCTGCTATGCTCTTCGCAAATGCAACTGCAAGATTTTAACAAAACATCAAAGTATGCTATTCTCATCATTGTGCCTGGATAGTCTGAATTCTAAGACAGCTCTTTGTTGTCAAACGTTAATTAATGACCATTTACAGGATACGGTTTTGTGACAGAAAATCCAACGAAAAATTACGGCGCATGAAAAGATATTCTGAAGCGAGGAAGCCTGCGTACCTTACATACCAAATAATCAACTAAAACTGTAGAAGAGATACATAAGAATAATATGTTTAATATCATATATGCTAGCAAGGTATATCTCCACGCTTCTGTAGAAACTATAATAGGTCTCCTTGGGATGTCAGATAGTTTCATGATAGTAATATGCATCCAAAATGATTTTCGACTAGTTCACCGTGATATCTCTAGCAGCACGGGACAAAGGATATCCACGGGCATTGTTTGACCAATTTAAGGGAATGGGAATGGAACATTTCCCACCGGTAAATGTAACTTCAATAATGACTTACGTTTGAAGTAAGCAGTAGACCAATTACTTTACGTAATATAGTATATCCCAAGTACACGTCGCACATGTCACATATAGTATATCCACATACATACTCCGTATACACACGTATATGCAAATCCATTTTTTACTAATAAGAATTAGAACCGTAATCGTATATATATCTTCCATTCTATTTTTCTGATTTAGAAGAGCTTTGCATCGATTCATTGCATTATCCTCGACCAAAATTTTATCGCACCTTGCAAAATAAAAAAGTAAATATGCAATTTAATAATAAGTGCATAAATAAAAGTATTACGTAGCAACTACTTTCTTATTTTAATTTTATCCATGAATTTGCAATTTTTCTTCCAAATTTCTCTTACGCTCTTTTCTCTTTCTTCTTTCAAGATTACTTGCAATAAATAATTATGTAAGAATGTCCCCCTACGTAAATTTGGGAACGCTTAAGTGAGCTACACTTGCATCAGACGACTTATATATAACTAAGAGATTATCATTTCCCAGTGTTGTTTTTAAGATGTGTACGTTGGAGCGGTGTAGCATAATGTTTCATGTTGCATTATGTCCTGTTAATTTTCGAGGTTAATGCAGCATAACGTAATCCCACTTACTGGCTGCATTTAAGATGCATGTGTAGCGTGGCAGAGAATAAATGTTTTATGCAAGAAAGAGGGGGAGAGAGAGAGAGAGAGAGAGAGAAAAAAAGAACTCGTCATTCAAATTAATCTCTACGTAATTTCAAAATAAAAGTTTCCTAAATAAAAGTTTTCTAAATAAAAGTTTCCTGTATCTATTTTTTTGTCTAATTTTAGCCTTCATAATAATATTTATTATAAATTTTCTATTATTAATTACTAAAATTTTTACATAACAATATTTAATTTAAATGTTCTAATTGGGCGATTTTTTTTCGAGCAAATTAAAATTCTCATTATAAATACATAAAATGTTCGAGCCATGTACCAAATGCTGAAATCCAAATGGAGTAAACAATTATGCATTAGGGAATTATGTAAAGCATTAAACCGGCACGACGTGTGTTTGCAATTTCTGATATAATAACATATGTCTGTTTATCAAATATACATTCGCAAACAAGAGCATAATAAAATAGAAACTGAAATATTCATTCCAAATCAAATCCGCTTGGTCATTTCCGATTTAGATAAACTATTTTCGCGATCCAATATCCTACTGGAAATCTACAGTTGGCCGCTGGCTCGTAATTTTATCATGGTTCTAACACACGGTTCTATACTTGAAACCAACGAGTCCCAACAAATCCTGGCATCAGCGTCATGGAATAATCTTTTGAGCCATCCAGCACTGCCTAACCAACCGGTTCTAATTTGTCCAGATTTACTGGTCGCGTACACGGTCGTTTTTTAATCCCAAACATAAAACGTATGTGCTAACAGACAAGACATCTTTATTAATTGCTGTTAAAAATTAAAAGGAATTATTTTTTTAAATTTGTTCAGTTTACAATAAAATTTTATAATTCACAATATAACTTTAAAATAACAATATATATTTTGCACGTAATTATGATTAAATTGTAAGTAATAAGAGTATTTCCTGGTACTCGTTTTGTTCTACCAAGAAATAATGCGTTCTTAGAACGAGCAGAATTTCGTATAAACACTTGCGTTCATTCGCGAACTAAAGTTTATGTAAATAGCTTCATCGGAAATGCCTGAACGCCTGCGCTTTCAGGCAGGCTTGAAAATTCAGCACGCATTATTCAAATACCGTGCGAGGTAGGGGCACTCGAGCGGACGAAGACGAAGAGGCGATCACGGCAAGTTAAGAGAAATTTGTCGGGAATGAGTCACGAAATAGCTGTCGGCCACAGTTACCGTCGTAATTTTACTCTGCGGCCGTGATAAAGTTTATCGAGCGTAATCCTGAAAGATTCATGAACGACTTGTTTGGCACTCGCTTGCTTATATTATGTACAAACATGGCTTTCGATCTGCGGTCCGAAGGAACGCATCGACAATCCGTTACGCTCGCATGCTTGTTCAGAAAATATTGCTGCAGAGACGTTACTTGTAGTTGAGCTCCGATAATACCGCAGAATTCAATTTTCAGAAATTCCATAATTTCTATTCGCGTCGGCGCGCCGCGCCGCGCCGATCGATACGGTTGATCTCGTTGCGTAAAAATTTCACGCACAAAAGTTGACGGGATCCTTTTGTGAGTAGTTATCTCAGCGTGCTTCCAGATGCACTTCTAGGAAACACACGAATTATTATTCATACAATACAGAGAACTGTAACAGTGGCAGTAGCAATACGTGTATTCGCACCTGAGTATCTCGGTTTTGTCTGTTTTCGCGCTTCTCCCGAAACGGAGAAAAAACGACGTGTACGAGGGAAAAATGGCGAAACGGAAGGCAAAGAAATTTTATTCGTTCGAAGCTACGCCAATCTCGATTCTCACAGCTCCTCACAGGAGGGCGGCCGCCGTTCCTCGTGAATATATAAATTTCGTATCTAGTAAAAATTGCACCCCCGTCAGCTTCAAGTCCCACCTTCTCGTCTTTCTTGCTTCGGTACCCCGAGCGTGACAAAAATGAATAAAGTGTACTTTGTGTCATCGCAGACTGCTACCGGCGTGTTCCAGCATGAGTTGATTAAAATGACACGCCTCGTTAGGCCGTGTCAGGTTTTTTTTCGGTCTGACCGGTACCTTTCCCGTGGATGAAGTGGCAGAGAGAGAAAAATGTCGAGTTATGCGTAGTATATTAAAATTTCGTTACGGTTACTCGACGCCATTCAGACTTTTTAATCATGACTTATCAGCAAGAAGTAGAGCAAACTAAAGCAGTTCTAAAGTATCTAATTTAGTAAACTACTTACTAATAAGTATTTACCTTAGTAAACTAATAAGATAAAATTCTAAAAATTAATACATATTTACAAGTGTAAATGTAAAACTGAATACTGCTAAAATCAGATTTAATTAACGTAACGTAACGTAAYGATCACGACAACGATCGGATTTAAGTCTTCAGTCTACAGTTACACGTCAGAAATCACAATTAAATGTCAGATGTCACTGGTAGTTTCTCAGAAATATGCATATTTTGTTTCAAACTACTGAGCTGCGTAATTTGGCAACTAGTCGGGCTAACGTGTCGGTACGTCGGTTGGAATATTAACGACATGTGAAGTAAAACAGTTTACAGTGCCTGGCATGCATATAATTACGACAGCGTCTAGTTTACCGTCGCACTCGCGGGCAACAACGATGAGCAACTAATTAGCAACTTTACTGGACGGTCGTATCTACGTACAAGTGAGGAACAGCAAGGAGGGGTTGAAAACCAGCGACGCGTTCAGTGCGTGATCACCTGAAGTGGTATATGTGTTCTCTGCAATGTACAAACATTCATTTACAAGGAAAGATGTAAATCATGGCGCAATTAAGTTAACACCGCGTATGTTCAAATAAATTATTGCTACAAATCTCGGATGATGATAATTACTGTAATTAGATAAAATTGATCCATGATTGAAATATCGAATTTTTCGTGACGTGCGAAAGTGCAGCAATTTGTAAACACTTCCAATTGCTACTGGAAATGGTGTTTTTTAAGAAATGCTTTCCATAAATACGGATTTTCAAAATATGGACAAATGTGAATGAGTGCGCTCAAAATAATATTTTTTTCAAATATTCTAGAAGATATAAAATAGAAAATACACATAGAAGAAGAATGCACGATGTAACAATCGACGCCCCACTCGATCGAACAGTTTCAAGTGCTCAGGATTGAAAAAGCAGACATCGATAGTCGATAGCCGACTATTCGCAACTCATGAAAAGTTGCTACATGCGGAGATACTCTCAGACAAGCCAAAAAGACAGTTTGGGACCAGTTGTTACCTGCTTTGCCTGACCGCCCCTCGTACCCCGAGCGAGGAAGCAAAGAGTCAAAGTGGTATAGCGAGTGGAGAGAGTGGAGGGTAACAGTTTCAGAGAATAGCCTCGCATTTGGTTACCCCGAACTGGGACCATGAATATCTATCGAGTCGATTCGGCATTCCTGCAGGATGCATGTAGGTAGGTATCAGGATCTCGAGTACGTATTAGAATGGTATTCAGTTTGCGCCCCGCTCGTTCACGTACAATACCTTCAATTGTCGGTCGAAATTTCGCGCGATCCTATTTTCAACGCTCGGAGATATCGAACGCGAAATGGAAGAAAACGGAGGGAGTGGGTGCGCGTCTTGCAACTAGGAACAGTTTGTCGATATTCAGGGAAACGTGTTCCTACAACATCGATAAGGAACTCTTTTCACCGATATTTTACTTCGTCTCTATAACGCAGCCATTGTGCTGGAATCGGTTAGAAAATTGAAGGAAAATCAGACTTAATGTTGACTTAATATTTCGATATGTGTATATAATATTTTTGGATAATGGAATTGCTTGCAAAGTAATTTGCTTGAAAAGCAAAAATATTCTGAACTAGACATTTTTTTAAGATCGTCTTAACGATCGAATGACCAAATAAACGGTTCTGTTGAACAAAAGGCTCGAATTTATTCCACTCTGCGAAGCGTGCGGCGCACAGCTTGTCCCACTTTGAAAAGACCTGATTCACTTTGTTTCAACGGTCAATAAGTTGATCACACGACCTGTGATCAATCTACCGAATTGCCTAATAAAAATCAGTGCATCTTACGAACTGTACAAAGTTTGTATATTAACTGTTTCTAAAATACAACAA
Organism: Cephalotes varians; assembly: GCA_037157785.1. Lineage (NCBI taxonomy): Eukaryota > Metazoa > Arthropoda > Insecta > Hymenoptera > Formicidae > Cephalotes > Cephalotes varians. Next base: position 853,684 of record JANQDE010000002.1, on the reverse strand, counting down.
CCGCTTGGAATACATCCAATTTGTCTCCAATTGTCTTTTCTATAAAGTCACTATTATTATTATTAATAGAGGATGTTCTCCATGCACTTTAAACTGGCTTCTCGACTCCGCTCTCTAGAAAAGCAGCTTTCAAAAATATCTACGGTTCCCAAGATAATGCAATACCATAGTCCTGCGATTTTCGTTATATAACAATGCCCAAAGTTATTTTTCGAAGATTCTATTCTGCCCGTTCATCCTCAAGAAGAATACAGAGAGGAATTTGTTGTCTTCCAGTTTGGTCCTGATATACGCAATAACTCTCGCAATAAAAACATAGAGAATAAGTCGACCACGCCGCCGGTACGCGGAACGAGCGAAAAGCCGAGAACGGAAAGAAAATGAAAATTCAGAAAATGAAGTAAGGAGTAAGAGAAAGAGAACAAACAGAGATGGCGGCGGCAAGAGAGCTAGGAAGGCAGGGTGGCATGAAGTTTTGCGCTATTTGAGACAGGAAATCGAAAGAAAGGATAAATGGTGGAAGAATGGCGGCGGTGAGAAGGGAGATGCAGGAGTCGGCATGCCGGTGGCAGATACGAAAGTCAAGACAAGGGCTTTCATACCGCCATTGAGGCAGATTTCGAGGAGCGCGAGTCGGCTGGCTGAAACGATAAGAATTTAATATGGACGTACCTCTCCGCCTTTATCAGGCTCCATAACGTAATTACCTCGGAGTATAGCCAGCATTGCTGGAATATGCTATGCTTAATGCGAGACTCATCTAGAAGATGTGCTCTCTATTATTTATCGATGTCATTAAGATCGTACGTGATGGACGTTCAGCGATCTGCAGATACGTTAGTGTAGATATCACGTACAAAAAATGCTGCCAATCACAATAATTCATAAATAGAGCGTTCCGTAATATCATACAATATCGTTCGAATTTCGATTTGTCCGTGATGATATCAAAATGCGTACACGTATCTCTTGGGAAAGACAATCTGTATATTGAATTCTGGCAACGTATGAAAAAATAAGAGAACGAATTTTATTTCGGAACTCCGTGAGTAGGTATATACAATAAATCTCTTCGTCGTCATCCTTCCCTCGTGAATCCGTTTTCTATTAAAGGAGTTGCTCGAAAAGATTGAACGTGAAAAGAAATGTGCCACAGAAAATGAGAAAAACAGTAATATTCGGCGTTCTTGATTTACCTCTTCTCTTTCTTCTCTTTCGAACGTGTTAATGGTACACATATCGAAATATTAAGTCAACAATGGTTTATGTAGTTCGAAACTACGTTCGTGTTTTATGGGAGAAAAAAAGTTCGCAATTTATTATCGCGAAGAAAAGAGAAAGAGCATCATGCATTAAACATTTTTAAGCTATATTTGCGTAAAATTTAGACTACATTTAATAAAATATGCAAATAAGCTTTTGCTTTCTGTTATATTGATATTCTTAAGTAACCTCTGCATACATATGAAGATGATGTGTTGGTAGTTAATATGCTGCCAGCTGAGCAACGCATAATAAACGCATTAGTTTGGAATTTTTGCTAACATAATACAGTCTGATGTAGACACCATTAATTTAATATTCGTGTCGCATAATTTGCCGCAATTTAATATCGTTTATATATGGCAATCCTGCAACTTTGTTAATATTACTCGCAAAATGACTTCAAAAATATTAAGCAAGAAAATATCAGAGTAAAATGAAAATATTGCTGTTTTATTTATTAAATAGTAATAATAAGAATAATATATATATATATATATATATCAATCAATCATTTCATTAATTAATTTTCTTGGGTCGTTTAAATTCTTCTCATTAATGTTTCAGAAATTAAATTTGTCCAAATATTTGGCTCTATAAAAAGAAAATAAAAATTCAAATTACACACTTATCTGCCATCTTCCTTAATTATTGTATATCTAAGAATCTAATGACAAAAATATCATAATATTTTAAATCATTATGTTAAATGTCAAAAACTTTTATAAAAATTGTAAAAATAATATGCTTGCGAATATACAAGAAATATGAGACATTTTCATTTATAGCTGTACATTTTTGGCCGGGTATCAACTGCATTATTTTTATGATTAGAATGACACTTACTATTATATTTTACATGCCATAAATTTTAACTAGCGATAAGCTTTTTCCCCCTCGTTTCCTCGGGTAATTTTGATGACAAAAGCGGAGAAAGAATATGGGAGAATACGAAATGAAATTTTCCCCTTTCCGCCGGGCGCTTATATGACACACTCCATCGTTCCAAGATGCTCTACCGTAAACGAGACTGCAGATGAAGCCAGTCCAGTCACACTTTATAACCACAAGCATTGCCATTACATTCTTTATGTCCCGATTGCTCCACATTCCGAAATTTTCAGCTTACGCCCAAATATGAAAGATAATAAAAGAGTCATTTACATGAGAAATTAATGACTGAAGATGACATTTAATATAACACGTGGCTTGGTGGAGTTTTTAATTTTTACCGTCTGCGAGGTGAGTGAAGCTTTTATGCGAGAGTAGTTAAATTTTTATGGACCTCAGTAATTAAACTGGTTTGAATCTGTGTTGCATCCGCGTCATTTGAGTATTTTTCATAAATATATTATGGCTTTTTCTTGCGATGGCTAAGCTTGTGAGTGTGTGTGTGTGTGTGTGTGTGCGCGCGCGCGCGCGCGCGTGTGTGTGTGTGTGTGTGAGATCTACCCAAGAATAATAAAGATTATTGTTTAAAAATTATTATTATTTTTACTTACTTTGAACATTGAGTTTTTATATAAAGATAAATTTAATCAAAATCTTAAATACTATATAATTGATATACAAAATTTTAAACACTAGAAAAGATTAAGATATTTTATTTGTCTGGGGACATGTCAGTTTCTATTCAACATAACAACGATAAAGAAGTAACTATTTTTAACATGAAATACGTTGCTTATGGATGAGCAGTGAGGCTAAATTTCCTCGGAGATTAAGTGGAACATATCGCTGCGAGCGACGTCCGTTATTAGGTGGAGAATGTGAAATGTTGCGACGGGTTTATAAAGCGTTGTAAGAAGAATTTGTCACCCAATTTTGTTTAAATTCTATGAAATACATTTATAAAGGACAATTTATGAGTTCTATCTTTTACGAGCAGATACTCTAGACTATAAATTGCGGACTCATACAGCTGGTAGTAATAGAAGAATATTTTTCTCAATGCTCATATTACGTATACTGTGACACTAAGAAAAAATATTATGCTGTTACGACTTACGGGAATGCATTACCTAAAATATTATGTCAGTAACGCGACAAGTGTTTCGACGGAATGGCGCATCGTTAAATTATTTATTCCGGCATATTGGATAAGGTGAATGCCCATACGAACACTTAGAATACCTAGGAAAATACCAAACTATAAATTACGTAGCGTTACCACAACATCTTTCTGCTAAATCCAACATGATATATTGCAATTGCGGAAATGTCGCAAGATTCAAAAGCAAACGGTGAGAGAGAGAGAGAAAGAGAGAGAGAGAGAGGGAGCATTTCTTAAGCATATAAATTAAGATTTAAAAATTTACATAGAAATTATTAAGCACTAAGATCCACTTTGAGTAAAAGCTCCTTTCTTTTATTTGTGCTATACGAATCTTTAAATACATATTTCATTACAATTATTCGATACAGACTTCTTTTTTCTCTATGCTATGTTTTTTAAATAGAATTCTTTCTTTCAAAGAATTTTTTCTTTTACTCATCAAGTTTGCAAACAAAATTGCAATTAATCAAAATCATATCTTCTGACAACACCTGCCTGTACTTTCTAGGAAGAGGTAAAGACATATCAAATGAAGGTAGTTTACCACGGGTAACGAGTGTGCGGATCAGTCCAGACAGATCATCCGCCACCCCCTCCCGAACGGGAGACGCAGGTCTCCGTGGAACTAGGACTGATTGTCCCCGGCAAAACTTCCTTAATTATCCCGCAGCTTCGAGGAATAATTCGAGCGATTCGAACAGCGTGGTTTACGAAGCCGGTCCAACATCTCCCGCGACAAACAAACCGGGACAAGATGGAAGACACTACGGAATAAGAGAAAATGTCAGAGGAAGTGGCGGCGGCGTATTCACGAAGTAATGTCTGCGAGTTCGAAGACGCATTTTCTTAAAGTTCGTTTCCGTTTCAGCCACTGTGATTCGTTTCGATTATTTGTATAAACTTTTCACAATGAAAATCGCCTAGAAATTGGATCGATCCCTAAAAACAACGCGGAATAATCTAGTGTCTTCGTGTCGAAAGAGTGAAAGATGAGGATAGAACACGCTAATTTGTCAAATAAAATTTTACAGCGTTACACTTTCACATTACCGCCAATGCACTTAAATGTGATCAATCAATAAATGTCACCCGAGCTTATGCAATGCGCGTATGCGCTACAAAGTTGAAAAATTTGTATTAAATTTAAGACATTTCACATGTCCCAAACAGCCCTAAATTTTTGTGTTAAAGAGATAAATTTATTAAAAAATAACAAATATTATGTAAAAATTAATATTAAAAATGTAACACTGACAATTTATAAGCAAATTGTGGAAGCATATTTTTTTAGTAAAATTAATATTTATATATTAAATTAACACGTACATTCATTTTATTCATTTATCTTAGAATTTACATTTTAAAATATATTATTTTAATTATTTGTTCTTACTTATAAATTGTGTTATTTTAACACTAAAAAATATTGAATATTAATTTAACACAAAATATTCAAACAACACAATCGTATTATTAAATTAACTTATATGTTAAAAATTTTATATAAAAATTTTATAACAAAAACCGGTTTTAATATAAATACAATGTATTTTTTACTGTGTAGTATAAGAAAGCTCATACTTAATTCAGCGAGACCATTAAACTGCATCTATATTTTCTGAAAAGCCGCAGCAACCTTTCTCCGGGCACGGACTCCACAGCTGCCAGCTGGGAAAGTGTGTTCTAGACGTGGAAATGACGTTTACTCAGTATACGTTCATAAATAATGGGATCATAATAAGGGTAGTGATTCAAAGCGAATATGCCCAAAGGGGTTGCAGCCTTCGACAAATCGAAGGCCGCTATCTTTGAAGACATATCTTTAGATACTTGGACCTTCGTGTCTCCAGAGACGTAATACGACCGCTTATCTCGATGCTCGAAGGAAGGCACTTTGAGCGAAGAAGCTTAGTAGTTGAAGTTTCTTGCCGAGCACTTCTTGTCTGATGCGAGCTTACGCTGGTTCATCGGTGTTCCTCGCTGTTCTTCATGTCGTTCAATACAAAACACACCAATGCTTAAAATCCCTTCGTCGAACACAGACGAGATATGTATAGTTTATTTGTTTCTATAAGTCAAATCTTCTTGTAAAGTAACAGCCTTTTTAAAGGCTTTTTTTTACAAAAGCTCATAAATAATATCATCCAACAAAGAAATAACATTTTATAAAAAGCATTTTGTAAAATGATGAGATATAATTTAATATATTTCCTTTCTAAATCATGAAATCGAATTCTTTTCTAAATTGTCAAATGGATTCACTATCAAATAATACACTTATAATAATCCTTTTAATTACAAGAATTCTCCTACATCTCTTCAGAATATATCGGACTAAACTATATTAGTGCATGCAACCTTGTAATTTAATAGCTAGATAAGAGGGATCTAGCACCAGAAATTTCAAGGGTCATTAAGACTAACAATGCACACAATGATATTGGCTTAATAATGGACTTTTAACTTTACACTTCGCTCTCAAGTTCCTAAATATTTATCTCAGGAAAATCAATAAAATTATATGTTTAATTTTCACATATAATTTTCGCATATAACTTTCACATAAAACCGAAATAAAAAACGACAAAGATGCTACGAAGCAATGAAGATTACAATCCTACGCTTAAAGTTGAATGAATGTAACTGTAGTCGTCACATGGCAATCGTTTTAACCGTCCACGCCAATTGCGTTATGTAAATGCCCGCTTGTTTTGTGTATACAGAGACTTGACCGTCACGTAAAAGCCAAATGCAAACTCGAAAGAGCCGTCGCATTCGAACTCATGTGGCACGTCCTGGTAAACGATGCATTCGCAACTCGATAGTTTTATGAGTTTTTCGCACCCGAATGTGGAAACTCCCTCGACAACCTAAAGAGAAAGACGTGGCAAACTATGGGAGCACGTGGATCGGATCGTGTTCCATCTCCGAGATGCTTTGGAAAGTAAACTCAAGGGTGTGAGACGTACGTGCCGTCGATGTGACGATGCTAACGATACTTGAAACGGCGATGAAACAAGTCCACAACTAGGGTCCAATCTCGTAAACGATCGAAGCGATAAATGCAACGGCTACGAAGAGCTTGCACGCTGGCAAGCGGCCCATTTCGCCGAATCTTGAGCTGTACGTTCATAGTGACGTTATAGCGCGACGCGTCATCGTCTTTGACCATCGCAACACGCGCATTGTTGCGCGCGCGTTCGAGGAAAAAGAAAATATGATTGTTTCGATAGTTCGATGTTTGAAGTGCTGCAGCTTGAATCGAATAACCGAATCGATATCAAAAGTTAATTCGTACAATTTAGATTATGCAGAGCGATTAAAGCAGATTATTTAGAAATACCTAATTTGGATTATTCCAGCGCGGTGCAATTATATACATATATATGACGTTAATATGAATAATTACGATTAAAATGCTTAAAAATGACAAAATTATAAATATGTCAGATTAACAAGATATGTTAGACTACTTAGAGAATTATAAAAAATGCAACGGCAACATATGTAGTAAGAATATATTTAAAAAATTAACTAAAGGCCCCTTTTATAGTTTCAAACCAATTGGACCTTAAACAAGTTTAAACTTAGTTGGAATCTAGCTTAGACTTAGTCAGAAGGAATCGAGATCTGTACTAGTCTAATCCCAAAGATCTCAACCTCACGTCAGGAGTATATTAATTTTCAAGTACTCGACGACCGTCTTTGGCTTCCCCGAAATCCCATGAGAGATTCACGCCAAATATGGGATTAACCTGCCGGCCTTTTACCTTGATTTAACCTTAAGTGGAAAATTCCTTCGTAATGTCAAATTTAATATTCATATCAGAGTCGAGCGAAAATACAACCCCTGTCTGAATCTATTATCTACTTTCGCAGCAGCGATTAGCAAAGACACCCGGATTTCAGCTCTCGCCGTCAGCCACGTGCTAGCAAAAAGACCGTCGTAGACACGCTTCGACGAAGAGAATACTAAACGTCCAAAGACAGCACCGAAGTCTAGGCCGAGTCCGCGAGATTTCACAAAGAAAGTCTTGAGTGCGCGAAGCGAGAATGAACAAGTCGAGGGTAAAAGTCAAGAGAGACGCGAAAGAGTAAATGGGTGCTTGTCTATTCAAGGATTTAAAATGCTCAAGTAAGCGCTAAAATCTACCACAGCTTCATGCCTCGTGAGGCGATTCGACTCGACCCGAAGTCGAGTACCGAAGCAGATACCAACGGAGAGATACTTCTCCAGCCTTTTTGCTCGCCGCCCGTGCGCGCGCGAACGGCACATCTTATTCAGATCTTATCTTATTCTTAACGATGTGTTACTTGGGAGAGAAGATTGAATTTCATGGTTACCTCATGGATTAGCCCTGCTAAAAGTCAAAACGATCCGTGTGACCGTCTATCAAGAGGAAGAAATTGAGAAATGCAAAGGGGGACTCATTGAAATAGTCACGGACGGGTTTCTCTCACGAGGTCAATCTACTCAGACGGATACGTGCTGAAGAGTAGATCTTGGAGCTTAAGTTCTCTCGCAAGCGATGCTATTCTTGAGACTTCTACCATTCGTAACGACTTAGGACAATACGCCCTAAAAGATATCCTCATTATTTTCCAACTGACTAATCGATAAATTAAAACGCCGAATAATAATTTTCGACAAAATAACTTTTATACATTCCGCGACGATAGAAACACAGATTATGCAATAGAATAAAATGTACGTTGATCGTTGAGAATGCTCTCTCTCTCTCTCTCTCTCTCTCTCTCTCTCTCTCTCTCTCTCTCT
>JANQDE010000002.1:834906-845333 GCA_037157785.1 Cephalotes varians | reverse complement strand
TCTCTACGATTTTGTTCAGTTTATTATAAAGATATAAACGAAGCACACACGCGAGGCTACCGTGAATTCATCCAAGCTCTGTATTTACGAGCTTTCAGGAGTTAACTTCGTTTCCTGCCCGAGGACAGTCTCGACAAGCGAATTTCTCCTCTGTTGTTAGGGCCTGTTTGCGGTTGCTGTTGCAGCTATGAAAATAACGAAATTTCCCGGAACAAGGAAACGTAATGCATAAATTCCAGTCCAAATACTTTGTCAGCTTTTCTTCTTGATCATAAAATTTTCACGACAATGTAAAACATTGCGAAACTATTTACTGTGTGTACCTTCCGCGATACGCGTTTATCGTTGCAGAAACGAAGAAAATCTTCCTCCATTATCACATCCTCGCGAGTTGATTTTCGCAGTAATATCAGACACTAATAGAGTAGCAATTGTACGAATACGTGAATAAGTGAATACCAGATAATACTTTCCAAAATTGAGAAATACAATTGCGTTACATTAGACTAACTAGATCGATTTGTTCTTCGTGTTTTTTATGGAGAGGAAGAGGAGATCGCATTCGTGAATTGCATATCTAGCGACACTGATAGCAATAGCAAGAACAATCTCGCGCTTGATAGGCCATCGCTCTTCGATCGGAAAGAAAACGAAGCAATCGGTGTGTCAATCTATTCGGCGCAGTTATGTGCCACATATAAATATACTACTGCCAGCTGTCCGGGGGAAAGAGTGGCACTGAGAGTGCATGACTTCGAAAGGGTTGTCCGCCGTTCATTCTCGTCACGTTGGCCTACAAAAAAAAAAAAGAAAAGGGAGATAGAGGGGAAAAAAGGCATAACAGACCCGCGTAATTCTCTTGCTATCTCAATACATCCCATTGGGTGCCGTACGTATGTCCGCTGGAAGGGCTTCGGGGATTCAGCGCTGCAAGAAAGAAGGACAGAGGGTGTGGCAAAGGAGTCTCTTGTCCACGAACGGTCCACGCCGGCGATGCGGCATATCGATTTTATTTTTATCCCCGACCGCCTTCCCCATCGAGTTCGCGAAGAAGTCCCGGGTTTAAAGGAACGCTTTCATCCCTCCCCTTATCCCACCCCTTCGACATCAACGACCTCGAGTGGAAGCGAGACCCGCGAGGTCGCGAATTGAACGAAAGTTTTGTCCAACCGAGAAGTTCGTTACGATGCGTTTTCATCTGCGCTTAGAGGCCGAAAAGAACGTGTCAAAAACATAAATCTTCAATTACGCGATCTCTACGAAATTTCGCTAATTGTGAGTAATCGGCAAAACTTACGAAGACAAATAAATTTTTAACATATCAATAAAATGATTCTAAAGAAATCTTTCTTACGAATTCAATTACATTTTTGTTTTAATTATAGTTTTCTATTTTGTTAACACAAATGCAATGGATATATTGCATACGTTGCATTTCAACGAAAAAAAAAATTTAATATCGCGTTTCAATATTTGAAAAAATTGAGAATATTATTTTACATATTATTCAGCGAGCATTCACGGCGCTAACTGAAATATGTGCAGAAATATCTGCTGTTACGTAATGGCTAATCACATGCCGATCGTAGGCACTGCACGTGCTGCGAGCTTCCAAGTAATTACATCAGACATTGGCATCGATCGTGAAAGGACCCGGATTACGCTTTTGAGAACATTGAAAGGCGCGAGAATTCCCCCTTTCAATGGTGTAGACGTATGAAAGCTGGATCGGTAGATAATTAGAAATTGGCTTTAGAAGTCAAATTGTATCATACGATCCTCACGAGCACATTATTCGAGTTAAATTCCGCTTCATTTCAAGGTACTTATCAAATTTACATTAAAGTATTCCATAAAATCTACTTGTAGTTAAATGACAGCCAAACAAATGTCAAGTTATAAACGTCAAGCAGATAATTAATAATAATATCATACGCAAAAATAATGAAGGCATGTAAAAGAGCTCCATTATTGTCTTTATTCTCTCATCCTCGAGAAATAAATAAAAATGTCATCAGTATATTATGTTGCTATATTTCTTTATATATTTGGATATATGCACAATAAGCATATCTCGCAGGTAAAATCAATCTATTACTTTATCTGATACGCAGCCATTAAAGCGCACACTAGGAACGCGTACGAAGCAAAATTGAAATTGTACGTACACGTATTACTGCATTGACGGTGTTACGCAACGGGTGTACCACTACCCTTTTCCCATCTCTTCTCCACCCGAAGCTCATCACCATTCTCGCCCATCTATCTATCTCCCTTCGTCTACATTATCCTAAATGCGAGGTTCGCACAAGCGCACGCACGCACGCGAGATGTATTCGCGGGTGCTCCAAATTCCGAATACGAGGCGCACGATGATCTCTCTCTCTCTCTCTCTCTCTCTCCTCTCTCTCCCCCTCTCGCGTACGCTTATATACAACGGCGTGCATTTACACGAGTTACATAATAACTCCCGACGGTGCATCGACGAGCCGTACATTGGGCAAGGCGCCTCACGACTCCGTGTATTTACTCAATACTGAGTATAATGTTTCCCCGGCGTATACGTATACGTGAACGCTCGCACTCCCGCCGTTGAAGGAAACGTATTCTGAAGGTCCATTTACGATGCCTCATATGGTTGAAACGTGCGAAGTTGCATTGCACAACAAGGGATAGCTAAATGCAACGACTATCCGCCTATAGATGCATGATATCCAGGAAAATTACATGGAAAAAGAAAACTGACTTTGAGAGGAAAAACACAACGCATTTCTTAAATAAATAAACGATAAATTACAGAAGATACGTAAGAGGATCAAGCTTTTGTACCTCTTCGTCCGAGCGTTAAAAATTTTATCCTTTTTATCGATACAATTCCTTTTAATCGGTTTACTTCGTTCTAATACAGATATTATGTAATCGTGTGTTAGTAAATTGAGCTAGAATATACCTTTTGAAAGGTTTTAAAACGACATTTACCTTCCATTAGATATTGAACGAAATATTTAACGTCCGTACAATCTGTCGCAAGAATTTTCTTATTAATAGGAAATTTCAATAGAAAATGTAACATTGTAATGTGACGATCGAAAACGTTCCCAGTTCTCATTCGGCGGTCCGGCGTTACGTGGCTTTCGTTTGCACATTGAAGAGTTCATCAAAATTACGAGTTTTGGCCGAGACAAGTTCGTTACAAACGACGGGTGACCAATAGAAATTTTCTCGTTTCGAAACGTGCCACGTTCGAAATCCATTTTGCACTTGCTTCGCGATCTATACGATCGCGCACAAAAGGCAGCACTACGCTGAAAGCACATCACTCGCGTAATCACCCTTATAAGCTTGCGATTAACTCGCACATCCGGCGCAGTAATAAAATCGCATCCTCGCTCACTCTCTGTCGATCGTTGCAAAGTGAGCTCGATATTTCCTTCGCACTTTCTTGACTCTTCTCTCGGTCCCTCGGTCTCTTCTACTCGCTCAGCATAAAAATTCATCGACTATCCTCATTTCTCTTTATGCATGCATGTACATATGCGCGCGCGCGTACACACACACACACACACACACACACACACACACACATAAAATAATCTTATCCTACGCTTTCGTTATCTATCCCGTTTTATCTCCTTCAACGTAATCCCTTTTCTTTGTCATCGTGCGTTACAGATGCGTTTCCCAAAGAGCTGAAAGAATGCGTTCGATGCTTTATGGAAATTAGTCTTCATACTACTAGAAGATTGAACGCGGAAAAGCTTCTCTTCGTCTTCGTGTGCTCGCAGCTTTTTCTCCTATTTGTTGATGTTATACACCGTATGCACGTAATCTCATTTGGTGAGAATCCACGCGCCGGGTTTGCAGTATTAATTATAATGGATTGTTCGTATTATGGGCCGTACATTGCCGGTGAAACCGGCTCCATTCCGCACCGGGACGAATTATCAATTTATTACTCTCCATGATCGTTTCTTGGGATTAATAACCGGGACTTACTTCGAACTGGGAATCCCGTAGTGACGTTATGAATTAACCTACGGAGGTTAAATAGGAAAATTGCTGTTAAATGTTAAATTTTACGACAGGTAATCTCTGGCATAATCATGAATGAAATAAATAAAATAAAGTAAATTAAATAATGATTGTAAGAATTATGTGATTATTTATTTATCCAATCATCGCTCTTATAATCCTCTACAAAATTTATTTAAACTAAATTTGAATTTTTTAAGTACATTGTTATTAAAGTTTATATCACTTAGAGAGAGAAGATTGGAAAACATTACTTCTGTTATTTATTTTTTATAGTAATCTAGCATTTAAATATGCAATTTATACGATTGCATTTACGCTGAAACTTAAATCGATTTTAATATTACTTTCTCTCTGTAGAATTTATTTCCTCAAATATTTGACATTTATTTTCACATTTTCTATTAAAAACTCGACTTTCATTATATTTACGCAAAATAATTCTGAAAAATATTCATTATTTGTCACGTTAATATGTACAGATGAAATACTTTCGGTCTTCTTAAGTCTTGAAATGATATTGATTCTTCACTTTTCCTCTTTTAAAATATTATTTTCTTTTTAATTAAAATAATAAATAATATCATATTATAAATAACAAGTAAAAAAATAAAGTTTGCAAAATTATAAGTAAAGTTAGTAAAGTTAGTAAATTATAGAAATCAATTTAGCGCTTTTCCTATAACGTTTAAATTCTCACAATCTCCGTTCAAAATGCGATCAACGCGGGCTAAGGATTTTTCGTAAAGCAGCCTTTAGCATAGTGGCGTGCTGTACAACAGTCGACCTCCGTGAAACCGAGGTAGCCCCTCGGGAGCCCACGGAATATTAAGCAAGATTCTAACATCCCTCGGCGACCTCGTAGCGAGAAGAGCGAGCCATCGGGCATGCTGTAAATTTCACTTTGCGGAACTTAAGAGAGGTCTGGTCTGGGGTTAGCTGGTCCAAGTTCCGCAAGAGACAGTACACGACGGAGATGGTGAGGCTGCACGGAGCGATCGACCAGATGGAGTGGGGAGAAGGTTATCCTGCGGGGGGGGGGGGGTAGGAAGACGTTACGATATAGCAGACGCCGGGATCTCCTTCTGCGGCGGCAGACAGTTTGCTGCACTAATATTAGCACGAGGGATAAGGGACCTCACGCTCGATACCGGGTGGCATCGAAGGAGCCGGGCGGAAGCAAGACGGGACAGAAAGCGAGACGTAAGCCGTGGATTTCTCGGCGCTCCTGCCGGAGACGCCAACGGTTTGTCTTTTCTCGGTTAACCTCATCCACGACCTCCTCAACCGCGATTCGCTTAAGACCGGATGATTCACTTCGGCGTGTAATGCTGTAAGATACGCCGAGCGGTGTACGCGCCTAGAGAGGGATGAACTGTCGGTTCGATTTACTATCTGCTCTCTGTCTTTGATCTATAACACTTTACGCGCCACACAGTAGTTAATTACTGCGGTTGAATGATAACGCGGTACTTAATCGGAGTGCTTTACTTTACGGTTTGATTGATTATTCAATTGAATAAGCGAGCACAATTTATAAGGAAGCATAAGCTTCTTGTCGTAACGCATTAAATGCAAAACAATTTCTTTTTAATCAAGTTTCTTCAAACATACGCTTTAAATACATGTTATTAATTAACATAATGATACGATGTAAGAAGAAAATATTTTTTTCGTTTTTACTTCATTTTGTGTGTGTGTGTGTGTGTGTGTGTGTGTGTGTGTGTGTGTGTGTGTGTGTGTGTGTGTGTGTGTGTGTGTGTTTTGATAGTCTTCCCTTAATAAATATTCGTTAAGTCGGCACTCGCAATACCGAGCTGCGAAAACGATAATACGAAGTTCTTTACGAGCAGGATTCTCTTTACTGATCCGGATTTCCTTCTCACTTCCTCGTTTCGCTTCCGTTCCATGAAATTTTCCTCTTCGTCCTTCCTCTATCTCTTCTTCTTTGAATTCTCTTTCTCATTCAACTTAAATAACTCGTTTGGCAGACCACTGCACAGGATCTCTAATAAGATCGCCGGCACGATATTCGTTCGTTCCTCGTTTCTCATTCCCTCGCCATTCCTCCCCGTCTGTCTGTCCGTCTGTCTACGGCCGTCTACTCTCTCACCCTTGATTTTTCGACTTATCTGACCTCGAGCTACTCCGTCTCGCCATTACCGCGAACTCTCGGGTAGTCAAAGCTCGATTAATTTCTTCGGTCCACAATCCGTACAGAGGCAGGCGTGAAAAAGTATCTGGCGCTCCCTGCGCCGAAGACGATAGAGAAATCCTGATGTAGCTAACGAGAAAAGTATCGAGTATCTCTGCAAAAATATCTTCCCGCGGTACAAATCCCATAAACTGCTGCGGTTTTGCGGTGCGACTGTAAATCAAGACGAGACCGACGGATTAAGCTGATATCTCATAGCGAGGAGAAGTATGTACATTTGAGATACAATTGTGCACGAGAATTGCAGATAGAATGCTTCGTTGGCAATATTAATGACAGAGCCTGAATTTTGTGCTCCGTGGAAATTTCATCGCTCGGTACCAACATAATCTGATAATCTAATCTTCCTGATAACTTTCGTGAGAAAATACACACCACATTCAAAAGAATATCAAATTACATAATTGGTTATTAATCATCGTGAACAAAATTGATGATAAATAAATCATATTATCTAGAAGAGAGAGAGATTGATTTACGAAGCGTCGATACAAGTAAATTTAATATTCTCGCGGGCCGTTCGTTGTATGAATAATTAGTTGCACATTCATCGAAAGCTAATCATCATAAATTTGTCAGTTGGGAAGCAGACGTCCATCACATCCGGTACAGACACCGACCAAAAATTGACGCAATCGTATGTCGATGTACATTTCAACAAATGTACCTTTCAGATACACCCTTCGTGCGAGAAGAGTGATGGTGGCACTTGTGACAATGGATTCAGCTGTAATGATCTGCGGCAGACTAATTTTCGACCAATCGACAGAGATATGCTCGTGACATGATATAATCTCGCGTACCGAAACGAAGATTGCCAATACAACGGTGACAGTTCGCGTGTTCCAAGCATTTCAATGATGAAATATGATTGTTTTTAAAAGAAATGGTATCCTATTGTTTCATATAGTTTCATGAAAATTTAAGCTTTTCATGGAGCTCGTAATTAATGATGCAATTAAAAGTTAATATTATTATTTCAAATTACGCAAATTTCATTCTCTTTAATGCCTAATAATACATAATAATCTCAATTTGAATTATATTTTAGAACGTAATGTGAGATTACTTGTTAAAAGCAATGAT
Source organism: Cephalotes varians (assembly GCA_037157785.1). Lineage (NCBI taxonomy): Eukaryota > Metazoa > Arthropoda > Insecta > Hymenoptera > Formicidae > Cephalotes > Cephalotes varians. The sequence continues at coordinate 838,000 of JANQDE010000002.1, read as the reverse complement.
TTATTTTAATTTATTTTAATCAATTCGCAAAGCAATTCCCCGTAACGATTCGTGTAATCACATTTACAAAGCGCAATTTATATTATTCAATTAACGGAGAATCAGAATGGTATACCAGATTTGGTTTCCAATTTTCTGGAAGAATACTTAGGCATTCCTGCGCATTACGATATCTCTTCAATCGTCTGCAGAAGTGTACAGAATTCAACTGGCTTTTCTTCACTAACTTTTCTTCTGGCGATCTCCGATCGCAGGAAAATAGGGAAACATATAAATAGCACAGAGAATTGTCTCGTTAAGACAGCCAACGGTTCGCGTTAATAATCTGAACGACTTTTTGTCTCTAGAAAGCTAGTTCACCGAGACTCTACTTTCAACAAACGATCCTACAAGTATATGTCATACTGAATTTTTTATCTCGTCTCTTTACACAGATAGAGCCGAACAAGAAATAGAAGGTGTCTGTAGACGAAAAATTGCGAAGGTAAAAGCGCGGAAGGAGCAAAGAACGCCTGGCGCCAATTGTGCAGCACTGTGGCGCAATTGTGCAACGACATCTCTGCGTTGTTGGAATCAGTTGGAGCGTAATTACTTTTCCTTCCTGGAGCATCGATCGCTAATTACGGCATGAGTCGATCTCACATGTTTCACATTGGAAACTTTTCTCAATTTTTTTCAGCGATCCTATCTTTCCTTTCAAGTCCTTTGGCTCTTTCTTCGTACGTTACTTTGTCAAGCCGTAACGAACAAATCCATCTTACAAAAGAACCTGCAGGAATTTTCTGAGAACCAAAATTTTGCAAGAGAACTGCGCGCGCAACGGTTATTTAGTTTTAGAATCTAGATCTATCACGCGTGACACGTTTAAAACAAAACAATTTTATGACAATATTGCGGGGAATGACATCACGATCTACTATTTCAAATACAACCAACTTTATGACTAACTTCTTATAATATGCAATCTCGTATGTGGCACGTATGGTATCGAGAAAGGTCGCAAAGTTCTAAAGTTTCAAAGATGTCTGACACATTTTGCTCAAGATAGGAATTGTGACATACGTTTCTATAAGATTTATTTGAATAGCACGCTTTTACTTTGCGATGATATTCAAGAACTATCTGAACGCTGAGGAAACTTACCTTCGTGAAACATTGTCTTCCTACTTGGCACTTTTAGTCGATTTGTGGACATTTATCGATATGACACAATTTATCAAATGTGTCTCTCCTAACATTGCTTTATAAACCATGATATTGCCATATTGCGATATTTTACCTACTATTTCATAAATTAATATTATAAATTAAATATTATATAAGATATAATGGAGAATAAAAATAAAACGCAACAAAAGGAACAATCTTATAAGAAATCTCTATAAAGTTGTTCAAAGACAATTATTCAGTTGATTAGAAGCTCATTGTGAAATCACGTTACGCTCGATTTATCTCGTATAATTTCTAGAATTCACATAAAGTTATTTTCGATTTGTTCTTTGTAATTCTTAGAATTCGCCGAGAAGAGATTAATTAAATCACGATAGAAACCAACTTAATGCGCTTGAAATCGCAATCGCTATAAATCTGGACGACCGAATTAATGACAAACTCAAAGTTCCGTAGAAATCCGTTATCGTAAATCACGCTATAAACTTTACGGAATCCAAATATATGCGCGGATGAATGTCGGTGCGACTTATCGAGATGTGCATTCGGACGAGGAGCTAGTGTCAGCGTTTGATAGGGGTTGACGCTAGGAGTTGGCACGCTACGTCGTAAAACGAAAATCTTCACACTTCCGTTTACATCGTTCGCCGGTGACTCTCTCGTGGCTCTTGGAAGAAGTTTACAACTTGCGCCATGCGAACTTGAGACAGTATAAATTCAAAGAATGATGAAACTTGCTTGCGAGCGAGTGACTGCATCGCCTCGTGTGACATAACACTCTGAGCATCATTGTTTTATTGTACGGATATAGCCACTTAATTTTCGCTTATCGAATAACTAAAAAATTTATTTACTTTATTAAAAATGAAATAAATAAACTTTGTAATGGAAATAAAGTTTCATCGAATTCAAATTTTATATGTTGCATCAAGAAGCAACTATTCGAATGATTCAAGCAATGTAATTTGTTCAAATCTGCTTCCTGATATACCTTTTAGATTACGTACCATTCTTACTTTTCTCTTTCAGCCTCGTTGATTTCGGAGTAGGGTGCGCAAAGTAATGGCTGACCCTTTCTCGGGGTTTGATTACAGAAGAAATTGACCGTGGAGTAAAGCTAAAGGAACAATGTTTCCGCTAAATGGTCCCGTAATTCGATGCGTGGAATAATGTGTTGATCTTCGGTATTTACTCGATCTCCTATTACCTGAGGAAAGAGTTAACTTGCTTGATTCGCTTCCTTTTGCATAAGTGACTCCTCTCAGTTTTATACTTCGAAGCTTTAAACTAGTCTGACGCATCCAAACACGAAGATTGTGTGATAAAGGAGTAATGCTTCACAAAATTGATTGACATGCAATTACGGAGTATAAGCAAATTACGAGTAATTAATTAAAGCGTTCTGAAGAAAGAAGTTAATTAGCTTATTTCATGTTCGAAATGTCGAATGTTCAAATTTAGAATCCTTTAGAAACTTTAATAAATCCTTTGCCGTAGAACACAGAAGTAACTGCGAAAAAGTTAGATAGTACAAGAAAATAATTACGTTTTGTTAGAAAGAAAAAATATCCAAAAGTACAAAAGTTTGCAATTTACAATATTCTGTGTATAAAACCTGTATTAACAAAAAAATTATAATAAATACAAGGAACTAAGAAAATCATCAATATTCAAAGACAAAGCTATTAATTAGTGGCACATATAATTATAATTACGCAATCAAACGCTAAAAGCTGTTTATTTTTTTTTACTTCATTTTAGTAAATTTACTCGACGCCAGTTAATGCGACAAAATCGCGTTTTCTAATATTATGTGCACTTGAGTGGCGCACAGGATTCTTCTGTAATTGCATCCGAGTCATGCCGATGGTATCGCGAACGCTATTATCTGCGTTGAACGGGTGCATCGGATATAAGCGCTGGG